>JBAMHZ010441210.1:0-10113 GCA_037177395.1 Alpinia galanga | reverse complement strand
AGTATTATTGTTGCGATGTAGTGCAAAGTAGAAGAGCAGAGGAATAACCTGCTCTGTAGTTTGCTGCAATTTCACTTCCAGCCCAAGTCAAAGGTTATCCTTTCTCTGAATGCTGAAAAATAATAAAAAAAAGTTTTGAACACAAAGATCCATGATAGATAAAAGGCCGGGCTAGCACAAGGGTCACAGTTCGATTCTTCGATAGAAAATTTACAGATAGAATACTATTTATTGTCCACCTTCAAAATTAGTCAGCTAAAATTTGAATATCTACATTATTAAATTTTTTTTCTTCAATATAGACAAATAAACAACCTATTTATATTATGACCCACTAACATTTTGATACTGACCTAGCTTCTTATCCACATATCACTAATTTTTCATCCACTAATCACCACTCCATAATACAAATATTGTCCACTAACTTTTCATCCACAAACTACTAACTCAATTCCTAATATAAATATTAATCCATTAACTATAAACACTATCCCACTAACTCTATTAATATGTATATATTAAATTTTATCAATAATCTCTCTCTTAAATTGATATTTCAAACACTAATAAATTTAATAAGAGTTAAACTTTGATACTCAATGCCATGCGTAGACACCAAATAGATTTTTGAACTTCTAATATGTGAAAACTTTGAGAAACTTGATTATTATATTAACAATTTGATCTTCACTTCTGCATTAAATGAGATTGATTACTCCATCATTGATGAGATTTTTAAGGAAATGATACTTAGCCCTGGGCTTGCTCAGACGGTTAGGACAGTTATATTAAAGTCCGAAAGAATAAGGGGTTGATTTCTGCATTTCACTGTTAAACTATCGATGACTCCGCATTTCTACGTTGGCTGCCCTGGATTCCTGATTTACCCTCCTCCATATATAGGGACAGCAATGAGAAACCGCTAATATAATGATCTATATTTTTTTAAGGAAATAATACTTTATATCTATATATTTACTTCGTCATCTAGTCCTGAAATTTTTTAAAAGCTTTATTGTTATACTACTGTCACAATAAATCTAAGTAGATCTATTTTCTTTGAAATGTAGTTCTTTAAGGATTTTCTTGAACTAAATAACTTAACAGGTACAAGAAGTTATAGCAACAAACTCAGTTTCAATGGATGATAATGTAATAATAGATTGATTTTTTTTTATGACTATGAAATAGCTCTTATTCCTAACATGAAAGCATACCCAAATGTGCTTTTTTGATCATCTAAATCTCCTATAAAATTACTGTATGTAAAGCCATACAATCTTGCTTTTCTCCTTGCTCGAGAACAATACAAATTTATTAGTGCCTTGCAAATATCAAAAAATTCTCTTTGTAGTCAAGAGATGCATTTCTGTAATACAATCCATATATTTGCTAATCATACTTACAATATGCATTATATCATTAAGTAAATTAAACTCTCCACTATCTGCTTATAAAGTGAGTTGTCTGTTAGACTATACTCAAAAGGCCTCATACCAATAGAGATATATTTTCATCTTATAAGTTTATGATCTTTTTTTATGTCTTACCAATGTGGCACTTTGATTGTATTTCTAATACTCTCAACAATTCCCCTCAAATGAAGGATTATATTGGACTCCTCCTCAAGTCTATTTTTCCTCAAAGAACTTTCTCTGCTTGATGTTTGATCCTCAACCCACTAGGTCTTCCTATCAACTATTTAGTCCTTCTAATTCAGCTAGATTTATTGTCAACTGTCTAGTCCTTTTGACCCAGCTGTACTTTCTATTAGTTGTCCAGTCCTCCTAATTCAATTGGACTTCCTGCCTGGTGTTTGGTTCTCTTGATTCAGACATGAGAGCCTTCACTTCCTTTGTTCGAGACTCATGATTCGACATACAGCATTGGCTCTGATACTAATTATTGATGCAAATAAGATTCATATATCTCCACAATGATATGATATTGTCCACTTTTAATCTAAGCTTTCATGGCTTTATTTTTAGGCTATACCCAAAAGGTCTCATACAATAGATATATCTTTTCATCTTATAAGCCTATGATTTTTCTCATATCTTACTAATATAAAATTTTGATTATACTCTTAATACTTCTAACAATGTCAACCTTCCTCCTTCTAATATCTTTATTTAACTTTACTTCAAACTCACATAGTGTGCTTACAGGATTATAATCTTTCATTTGAAATCTATATAGGATTTCTTGCACATATCTTCTTTAAGAAATAAAAATTCCGGCTCAATGCTAGGAAATAATGCATCATAACAAAATCAAACATCTCAAATTCAATCATCATAGATTTTTTTGTAATTGTTACACATTTATGTGCAATCTTATAAACTCACTTTACACTAATTATATATTGCCCTTTAGAAAGATCACATAGCTCTCATATATTATTTCTTTCAATGGTTGTAATTTTATCATCCATAGCCTTTCTTCATTTGGTTTTATGATAGCCACATCAAAAATAGTAAAGTCATAATTTGAAAACAAAGCAAAATGTATAAGTGAATTGTTACCTTGGTCAATTCTAATCACCTCATTATTAGACATGACGTCCATGTTGATTTTCTTTGAACACATTGTGACTTTTGTGATTTAGTTGCAAATAGACTTTGATCAACTATCGGAACATTTTGAATGACTTTCTAATATTACTCATCCTCCATAGGTTGTTGCACTTTCTCACCGTCATCAAAATCTACAAAAATATTTTCTTTATCACTATTTTGATTCCATAACTAGATAGGTTTTTCATCAAATACTAGATTATGGCTAATGATAATTTTCATAGTTTTGGGATTGTATAATTTATAAGTTTTTGATGTATTACTCTTACCAAGAAAAATGTATCTTAACCTTTGTTGTCTAACTTTTTTCTCTTTTCATATCGAATATGGGCATTTAGTCAATACAATCAAAATCCAAAAGTGATTAACAATAGATTTTCTTTCACTCTAAGCTTCTTCAGTGTCATATTTTGGACAAAAATGTATGACTTCTATTGATTATATGGATGCTTTAATTAACTTTTTCTAGTCAAACTTTTGGGAACACTACTTGCCATCAGAAGGTTTCATACTATATTCATAATAGTGCAATTCTCCCTATCACACAAACTATTTTGTTGTGGTATATAAGTTATTGTAAGTTGCCACTTGATCCTATGATTCTTACATAAATTTGCAAATTCATTTGAGTTATATTTGTTAGTAATCTGAGTGGTTAAGGGGGAGATCGTTGAACCTCAAGTGGTGAAGTCATGATGGTTTTGATGTATGATCAACTAAATTAAGTTAAACCTTGCATTTGTATCTAATATGTGTATCTAAATGTATAGGAACTTAGGAAAATACACAGGTACCTAATAGCTCAAGATTTGCTAGAATACATAGAAGAATAGTATGTGATATCCGAGGGATTAGAAAGGATGAGTATTAGAGACAGTGAAACCTTAGCGGAAGAAACAAGCATGCGCAAAGGATGATATAGGAAGGAAGCCAATGGGCTCAGTGCAGCTGAGGAAGAGAAGCTTACAGAAGAATACTTCAGTATAGCAAGAAGGATGCATGGGGAGTAAGCCAGAAGGGTTCAATGCATTCAAGGAACAAGAAGTTGAGAGAAAAATTGCATAAGATAAGCTATATAATGAGTTGACTGACTTGTATTCGACATGAGAGTAGAAACTTAATCTAGGTGCATTCAGGCTTAGTCAACTTGAGTTAGAGTTCTGAGAGACCAGAACTACGGGTGATCATATCTGATCATGATGCCCCTATGCACGTAATTTATCTATGTTGAACATGTTCTATGATCTAATGTTTTTGTAGATGAAGGTGACCGAAAAGGTTCTAAGCAATTGTATGAATGTGAAGCCCATGGATTGGAGCATACAGATTGAGATCCAAGAAGTCATTGGTCCAAGCACTTGGAACATGACCGAGTGCTTGAAATGGTGCTCCATCAATAAAGACAGATTGAAGCCAACTTGTTCGAGGATAAACGTGGAAGTCACATTAGCCATCTTCTAGGTTCCTTGAAGGCATTCAAGTGCTTGTAATAGTGTCACATTAGCTTGATGATCATATTGAAAAGAAATCTATAAAGGGACCTTGGAGCTCAAAGTTAATCACAACACGCTTAAGGAGCTTATGCATTATTGTTCTTATTTAATTAGAGTCTTTCTTCTTGTATTCAATTGAGATATAAGAGGTTTTTCTACCTCTAACACTTTGCCGACAAGGAGAAAGTTAGTAGACGAGCAATCCTATGCATATACTTTGGACTAGCAACCCTAGGGTTGTAAATCAAGTAAATCTATTGTGCCCTTGTCTTTTCACTTATACTTTTAATTAGTTAATGTGTGTCTATGCTTACTAAGTCTTTAGTAAGAGAAAAGAAATTTCAACTTGTTGGTATTGTTATTCATCCCTCCCCTCTAGCAATCTAAATCACTTTCGCATTGCCATTCAATAAGTGGTATCAAAGTAGGACTGCTAGAAGGACTAACCACCAATTGCACATCAAGAAATGGCCTGATCGAATATTCATCTATCAAAATTTGAGAGGGAATTCATAATTTAGAAAAGAAAGATGGATGTATTCTTTAAAACATATTTTGATATTATGTTGTCTATAAAATATGGTTTTGAGATGCTCAAGGATAATGATGGACATGAATTTGATGAGCACCAATGGACTAGAAAGCAATGAGATGACTTTATAGAAAATGATAAAGATAAATATCATCTATTAGGTGTGTTACCAATGCAAAAAATGAATAGGGTTAGAGTCTATCATTTGGCGAAGGAGCTTTGAGAGAAGTTCCAAGAACTTCATGAAGGCACCTTATAAGCAAAGATGGCAAGGCGAGATCTACTTAGAAGCTAACTCAATAAGCTCTAACTTAATAAGGGAGAATCTATGACACATCTCCATACTAAGCTTAAAGACATTCTCACTGGGCTTAGCAACCTTGAAGAGATAATTCCAAATCAAGAAGTTATCAGATACACAATCAATGCATTTCTAAGGACTTAAGAATGAGTGTAGATAGTATATTCATACTATTTATCCAAGAATCTCGAGATAAATACTCTAGAAGATTTTTTTTCTCGACTATGAAACTATATGAATCTAGAATTGCATATTTGAAAGAAACAAGTACATCAAATCACAATATAACCCTAGCAACTAAGCCAAAGAAGACAGAATCAGATTCCTCAATGGATGACAATGAACTAGCCTTTTGGTAAGAAAAATGAAGTTTTTTAAGCTAACAACTTTGATAGGAAACAAATGAACAAATTACTACAGAAGAAGAAGAATGTACATTACTTCAATTGTAATAAAAGAAGAACACATCAAAGAAAACTGTCCCAAACTGAAAAAGGGTAAGGCAAAAGGAAAACAAAAGTCAAAAGGGAAGACTATAAATTTGAAAGCCACATGGCGTAACACTTCATCCTCAAAAGATTTAGAGCATATAGTAGGACTGATCGTTAAACACTACTAGCATGTTATAGTACGAGTGACAATTTTAATACCAAATCCCACTCTACACTAATGCAATATAGAGTATGGCTCGAATCATCTCTCAAGGAACATGGTGATCATTTATTAGTCTCTAGATGAAATTTTCTTTTCTTGATTTGAGGGTTTTAACCAATTGAATTGAGAAAACAAAGCACAAAAACTAAAGTATTTAATTAATGAGAAACCTATACAACCTAAGATTGCATGACAATTCAACAAACTTAAATTTAAGAAATTAAACCAAGCTAAGCTAATGAATTAAAGGAAACAATTGAAAATCAAAACTTATCACTAACCCTACTACCTCAATAAACCTAATCAAAAGATAATCAACCCAATGAACATTAAATTTGAATAGTAATTCTAATTAATCAACACCTGAAATAGGATAGATACTTGAATCGTCATCTCCACTTAATATCTGGACTTGAAACTAAAATTTGATCAAAATAACGAGAAATATCAGGCAAATTGGATCTCACAAACAAGCTAGGGCATCCCCAAACTTAGATTCAATGGTAATCAAAGAAGAAAATGGGAGGATTGGTCGGTGACAATGATTCTGATCGAGAGCTACTTGTTAGAGATTGGTGTTGATTAAATGGATGACAAGTTGATTTAAGCATGGTGAAGGAGTAGAGAATCCCCTTGCTTCTTCCTAGAGCTCAATGGAATTGAATGGATGATTGGCAACAATGATTCTATTTCGACAGCAATGGTGGTCATGAAGGAAAAAATTTGACTGTTGGAGGTTGTTGATGGCTCAGGAGGGATCACCAAAGATTAGGGAAACTCCTTTCCTCTCCGACGATCAAATTCAGAAGTTTGGGCTACAATGGTTGATGCTGATGATCGCCCTATCATTGTTCTGTGTGTGCCCGCAAAGAAGAAGAAGCTCTTTGGAATTATGCTACAGTAATTATTAAATCAAATTGAGATATGGATCAACGACTCGAATTCTCTAAATTTGAATTAAACACATGTGATGACATTTGAATGGATGGTAAGGATCAACCCAATCTAAATGAAAGGCTGAGATGTTTGAATTTGATTGTATGGACAAGATCTCTCTAATATGGATAAATGGTCCAAAATTAATCAAATCTAAATAGATGGTCAAGATTGATCAGATATGAATTCTTAATCATATTGTTTCATATCTTGATGAAAGACCTAGATTACTCCAGTTTTAAATGCCCCTTTAATCCTACTAAAGTCAAAATTGATCCAATTCGAGTTCAATCCATAACTCATCTCAATCCCCTATAAAACACAAATTACACATTTTAAGTATAAGTCCCAAAAATGTAAGAAAAGTTACAACAAGGCCCTAAATAAATTCAAACTCATAAAATATGATATAAATTGTAAATAATCATATGAGAGAATTAAAATCATCGATATTAAAAATCAAAATAACGTATCAAAATGGTAGTTATCAAAGCCACCTTATATAACACTTACATCATCAAAGATTCAAATTTAAGATATATAACAGGACTGACACTCATGGCAAGCCACATTTATTCTGAAAGTATGTCAACAAAAGAGAACAACAATGAAGGGGAGGCTTCAACCTATGAGTGAGGTAGGTAAATATATACCCTCTGATAAGTTAAATGATGCTATTAAGATGTTATCTAGATCTTTATGAAAAATTAGGAATAATGTTTTAAGTTAAAGAAAGTAAAAAAAAATGATCTAGAAAATCAATTATCAAACTTATGTTCAAACGTAGTTTTGAAAATATTAAGGTTGAAAATGAAAAACTAAAACAACAAGTAGAGAATCTTAAATTTATGCTAAAAAAATTTTCTATTGGTTCATATAATTTGGATTTATTATTAAATATTTAAAGAAGTAAATTTAATCTCAGGATTCAAATGACAAATTAGAATTTTAAAAATAGTAGGATTCAAATTAGAAAAATATTCAAATTTTCTAATAATATGAAATATTTGATTAATCTAGTAGGCACAATTTTATTTTGGATACCAAAATTAATTTTGAATTATAAAAATATATTTTGTTAGTCAATCATGAAGAATGAATATTTATAATTTTAAAAAGGTTGACTTGATATGTAGGTAGAAGTTAAATTTGATATTTTGATTAATTTATTCAATAAAATTTATTTTCTATTAAAACATGTCATGTTTACTCTTTATGGTCAAATTTTCATAATTTTTGGACAATAAAAAATTATTAAATGATTTTCTTTTTTCAAAATTTAATATTTTTTAAAAAGAAAAATAATTTTTCATGAAAAATATTTTTTTTTTTTTTGTGAAAGAACAATATGTTTACTATTTCTAGTCAAAATTTTAAATTTTTTTTAAAATTTAAAAAATTTGAATAAATTTTCTAAGCTGACTAGGTAATTTTGTGAATCTCACTCGCTTTCAAAATTATTTTGAAAAAGTTAAAACTAAAGTGATTTTGAAAATGGTCTATCAAATTCCATTTTTTGATGTTGTCAAAGGGGAAGATATGGTGAAATTAAGAAGTTAAGAATTTTTTATCTTTAGGGAGAGAAAGTGAAAGTATAAATGTAAGGCGAGTTATTTGCAAATTTACTTAACTTGGGTTATATTTGCATTTTGTTACTTATACTTAAATTTTTATAATATGTTACCCTTACCTAACTTAGGTTGACACACATAAACAAGAGGACGATTATTAATATCCTGAGTAGTTAAGGGGGAGATCACTAGAACCCTAAGTGGAAAAGCTATGATGTTTTGATGTGCGATCAACTAAGTTATGTTAGGTCATGTGTTTATATCTAATGTGTGTATCTAAGTGTGTAAGAATTTAGGAGAATACACAAGTACTCGATAGCTCAAGATTTGCTAGAGTATAGAGAAGGATGGTATATAACATCCAAGGGGTTGCAAAGGACCAAGAGTATCAGAGATAGAAAAACCTTAGTGGAAGATATAAGTATACGAGAATGACATAGGAAGAGAGTTTATAGGCTTAATGCATTTGAGGGATGAGAAATTTGTGGAAGAGTATTTCAGTGGAGTGAGAAGGACACACAGGGAGTGAGAATACATCCGAGGGACCAAAAGCCAGAAGGAAGACAACATAAGGTAAGTTGAAAGATGAGTTGAGTGACTTATACTCGAGACGAAGGTGGAAACTCAATCTAGGTGGACTTGAATTTAGTCAACTTAAGTCAGAGTTGGACAACTGGATCTAATCTGGGCACCCTTCTGAGCATATTATCTGTGCTAAACATATTTTATGATCCAAAGTTTTTATAGATGCAGGCGACCAAAAAGGTTTTAAGTAACAAAATGCATGCGAAGATCATGGATCGAAGCATATGCAAGTTGAAATCTAAGAAGGTCGCTGGTCCCAATGCCTAGAAAGGGTTCTAGCACTGAGAATGGGGTCACATCAATAAAGATAGATCGAAGCTAGTCTATTTAAGGATAAAAGTGGAAGTCACATCATCCATCTTCTAGGCACCTGAAAGGCATCCAAGCTATAGGCGCCAAAAATAGGGCCACGTTAGCTTGATGATCAAATTGAGGAGAAGTTTATAAAACGACCCGTTGAGCTTGAAGTTAAACATAACACACTCAAAGAGCTTTTGCATTATTGTTCTTATTTACTTAGAGCCTTTCTTTTTGTATTCAATTGAGTTGTAAGAGGTTTCTTCACCTGTGACACTTTACCAAAAGAGGAGAAAGCTAAAAGACAAGCAATCCTATGCATAAGTCTTGGACTAGTAATCCTGGGGGTTATGAATCAAGTAAATCTATTATATCCTTGTCTTTTCATTTATATTTTTGATTAATTAATGTGTGTTTGTCCTTACTAAGTCTTTAGCAAGAGAAAAAAAATTTGAACGTACAGGTACCACTATTCACTCCTCCTCTCTAGTGATCCAAATTGCTTCCGCACCACGGCCCAATAATATTCTCCATCACAATTTGTACAAAGAACTTTAATTGAGCTGTCAATTTTTTTCTTAACAAGTACTTTATAACTTTTAAAAGCTTCAAAAACTTGATTGTTATTGCAAAAAATGAACACATATTTTACTACTAAAATCATCAATAAAACTAATTATATATCTTTTACCTCCATTAGAGTGTAGTGTTATTGATCCACAAAATATCAAAATGAACAAATTATAGTGTTGCCTTTGCTCTCTAAAATTTTCCTTATGAGAATTGATTAAAGTGTTGTTTGCTGATAGTGCAATCTTCACAAACTTAAGGAGCTACCATTTAAGGAAGGTCAATCCATATGTTTTTATTTCAATGTTTTCAATCCACCAAAATTTAGATGTTCATAGTGAAAGTGTCATATCCATGCCTCACCTTCTATTTTTTCTGAAAAATATGAATGAAATATGATATGGAGAAAAAGTGGAAATACATGATTTATTGTCGTCTCCACTTTGTTTATTCAAATTAGTATGATATTTTAATCTATAATGGTCATACCTATGGTAATTCTAACATTTAACATTAAAACTTATCTACAGACATTTGTAACCTTGGCGAATAAAATGAGATTTTAACTTTAGAAAGGTTGTAATAGGAGTATTAA
>JBAMHZ010441199.1:0-10113 GCA_037177395.1 Alpinia galanga | reverse complement strand
GTCGACTTATCAGTCAAGTGCCATAAGAGCCAGTCGACTGAAGCTTATTCTGGGCCGACACATTCATCTTCTCCGATAAACTTTGCCTCTTTTGACTCATTTAGCCTAATCTAAAGATGCAAAAACCTATTGCACTGATACCAATGTAGGTTTTACAGTATCTTTAGATTGATTTGCATGAATTGAATGTAATTAACAAAAGGAAACATAACAAAATGAAATCTTATAACCCTTTCTTCTTCGCCGGAAATTAGAAATGCTTCGTCACCAGAAATTGAAAGGGATGAAGGCCTTGCTGTCTGAGGAACGATCACGTTGGAAGGCTCCTGCTAGTTCACAAACTAAATCCTTGATTTGGTTTCGTTCCTGATCTTTCTCTCGAAATTACTCCGACAGCCTTTCGACGTCTCCAATCGCTCTCCGGCAGCCCGACGGAACCTCTGCTTGCTCTCCCACACCCCTTCTCCTTCGACGCACCACCTTATAAAGGTGTTAGGTAGCACCTTTGTGTTGCCTTCATTGCAGTAACTGCACACGTTGTAATAAATGGCAACGTGTGCAGTTATAACTACTTTCTGCAACTGCTACAGCAACTGCCAACAGTAATTATTATTCTCAAGGCACATAAATCAACTATATAAGAAACATGAGAAAAAAATTAGTTGAGTTCAATCACCAGAGCTTCAGGTTCTACTTAGATATTCATACATAGTGCCGAGATGTTAATTCTTTGGTTTAGTCTTGACTTGAGCTCAGTTCATTTAGATATTATCTAGTTGATAGTGGAAGCTTTCAATATTTATCCAGCTATATTTGCTTGCTTGATTGATTAATGTAATAACTTATTTAATTGATATAAATTATTTACATCATATAATTAGGTTTTGAAGAATGGATAAAAGTTGGATAATGGAACAAAATAGATCAATTAGTCAAAGATATAAAAATGGAGTTAAAGGAATTTTTAAATTTTGTAGCTTATTACATGAAAGATAGGTCGTCAATTATTAGATGTCCTTGTATTTTATATCAAAATTTAAAGTTTAGGAATCTTGAAATAGTTAAGACTCATATTCATCTACATGGATTCGATCAAATTTATTTGAAATGGAATAATCATGATAAAGAGTTTATAGATTTTTTTGAAAATACAGATATAAGAATTATGCTCAAAATGATAATGATATAAATAATGAGGAAAGTGAAGATTTAGAATTTGTTAATATATAAAACAATTTACTTGATTTAGAACAGGTTAAGTTATAGAAGAGAATAGACAAATTAATATGGACAATGGTACAGTTATTGTTTAATCGGCCCATTGAATTGTCGTTCTTTTACGTGATATTCATGTTAATATTTTTCAGTCCTCCTTCACAATCTGCTTCTGTGTTAGTCTTTGGTTGGGCACAAAGTGCTCCTCGTGATTTATCTTCTCCGTGTTAATTGTGGAACTGATTAGCAGGGGCACTGAGAGTGAACGAATCACCTTTTACACAATTATTGTAATGCTGGATTTTTCATAACATTTATGTTAATATCAGGTTGCTTGAGATGTTGCCTTGAAGTCTGTACCTCATATTAATATAACACCTCACCACGCAAATGTGACGATCCTAACTTTAATGTAGATTTTTTAAAAGCAATTTAATGTTGTATTAAATGGTGTGGATAACCTGGATGCTAGACAACATGTTAATCGTCTTTGCTTGGCAGCTGAAGTCCCTTTGGTTGAAAGTGGAACAGCATGATTTTAGGGCAGGTAGGATTGAGTATTTGTTGATGATTCATGTAGAGTATTTCATTGTGCACATTTTTGCAACATACCTTTTGCTAATGCATTCTTTGTTTGAAAACATTGTAAACTATTTGCAGGACAATGCTTCTTTCTTTGCTAATCTCTAAAGAGATTCATTCACAAGCAATATGTCAACACCTTCTTGCAAATTTGCTGTCGGTATTTGCATAAAAAAAGTAACTGAAGAGATAGCTTCTTAAATATTGTTCTAAAAAGCTATTGCACTGTCATTGTTATATATCGAAAAATAATAATAATTTAATTAGTTATGATTTAATTAGAAAATAAAATAATAATAAAAATAAAAGTAAAAATAATAATATAAATAAAGTTTTATTATTTATTTTCAAAATTTATTTTATAAAGACATTATTTTGAATAAAGGGATAATTAAATTAGACTTTTGACTAACTCTATAATAATCTTATCCTAATTATAATTAGAAGTTGATTGAAACAATCGACTTAAGATTTTATTTAAAAACCTAACTTTTAATCGGATTGGGCACTGTTTATCGTGCGTTGCCGCTGTCTGCCGTCAGTGGTTGATCGTCGCTTGTGGTCAATGTCGTCACACATGCGGCCAGTGCTTCGCCTTGATTCTGCCCCCTCCCACTGCTGTGCATTGTGTGCATGCGACTAGTGGCCGACTCTACCCCATGATCCTCGTGGTCAGTGTAGCCTATATGGTCGTCGCCTAGCAATGCCAGTGCCCAGCGTGGCGATTGTCGCCTTGCAATGCCAGCAGATAGCATAATTCGCCATTGCATGTAGCTCCACCCTCGCCACCGACGACTAACCTGTCGATGACAAGGATTAAGATAAGGATTTTAATTTATCTATGTTTTAATTAATTAACTTGGATTAATCAAAATTTGAACGGTGTTTATTAATCAAAACTATTTCAGTGTTAGGTTTGGTTTATGGATTAATTAATAATAATAATTGATTAAGAGTTAACTAATTGGGTTATTAATTTATGACTAGGTTAAGTCAATTAGTGATTGATTGTTTGATCATATAATAAATTCAAGAGACGGACCTCTTATTGAGAGTTGACTATACTTTGATATGAGTAACTTATATTCTTGACCTCTTAAAATTCTATATTGGTACAAGATAATTTATTTAAATTCAATCTATATAGATTATTAAATTGAATGATATTCCACTCTTTTACTTATATGCTTGGCTATTTACTTGCTTAACTTTTTTATATCATTTGCTATTTAGATACCTGATTGATTGTTATGTTTGGACACTTGTTAAGATCTTGTATGAAGATATTTAGTTGTTTGTTTATATTGCTAGGATAGGAACCCTAACAGATACTCATCTTGAACAAATATATTTGAAATGTGCATAAAAATGTGTTCTTTTTAGATAATTAATTTAATTAATTAAGGATTATCAGTTTAATAGTTATATTATTATAAAATAAATTAACTTAGAAACCGATTCAATTATTGATTAATGATATTATTAATTGATTAGGTTGATTATTAACGAATTATCAAATTGATTTATTGAATGAATAAAATCAAATGGATTAATTAAATATATGGCTACAATAAGGTGATTAATGAATAATAATGAGTTAATCAAGGGAATTAAATAAGGATTAATCAATTAATATATTTGTTAATTAGTTAAAGGCTTAATCAGTGAATAGTTAAAAAATTAACTAGTTGATCAATTGATTAATTAAATATTTGATTAATTAAATAATTAATTGAATTACTTGTTAGGTAACTAAGTTATCAAATTGAGATTTGAATAAGTTATTATTAGTTTAGTAGTTAATTGAATTATTAACTAATTATTAAGTGATTGATCGAAATCAAAATTGGCATAATAATTGAAATCATAGTCTAATTGATAATTAATTTATCAGATCGATAAGTAAGTTATTTAATTGCAATATTAGTCCGTTAACATTTGTTAACTGATTAATATAGAGATAATTAAACTATTAAATGGTTTAAGACAAGATTAATTGAAATAATAAATAATGTGATATTTGATTATTTTTTTATTAACATCAGGGTATTTGAACTTTCAGTCTGACTAATCCTTAAAGGTGGTCAGTCCTGCCCCACGGTCCTTCGGAAATGCCCCTTCAATAGCTGAGTCGGAAGAGATCGGAGCCCCTGCGGATCTCCACCAACCACCTAGATAAATCAAGGAAGCACTCACAACTTTTTTAGCGGGTCAACCCGGACTTCATAGTCGTGTCATTCTTGAAAGGTTGTCTAATGTCGAAATCGTATTTTATCTACCAGGCAAACTCCTACACAGAAGGCCGCCTCTATGAATTTTCATAAATTTATCACTGAATCGCATTTCAGCAGAGGATCAAACTGTATTCTCCTGTGAAATTTTTCACTGTCTTTGCCACTATATCATGCCCTTGGGGCATGTGATATTTGATTCTTAAATTAATGATTGGATGATCAATTAGCTTAATAATAGATTAATTAAAATAATAATCAGTTTGACAACTAATTAAGATAGATAATTGAACTATTAATTTGTTTAATCAAAGAATTAATGAAAAGTGAAAATCGATTTGAGAACTATTATTAGATAGATAATTGAATTGTTAATTGATTTAATAAGTTAATAATTAGAATATTAATCAGTTAGATAACTAATTAATACATAAATAATTAGATTATTAATTATGTTAATAACTGAGTAATTGGACTATTAATCGATTAGATAATCAATTTTTTGGTTAATATGAGAGCAACTAATTTAATAAATGATTAGAAAGTAAGCGATTAAATTAATAGTCAGTATAACTATATATTATATGATTGAATAGAATCACTAGTCATTAGTTATTGAAGACTAATAGATCCACAAAATGATAAATGACTATTAATAAGCAATTAACTTTAGAGTTAATTGAATTGCCAAACAGTTTGATAATAAATTAAATATTAAGGTTAAATTTGAGATGAATATTTTGTTGATTATGCCTTGACCTCTAAGTAGGACATAATACCATAGAGCATTCGATGAGATGAAAACTACATAAAAGCTAATGAAACTATCAAATAGATTGATAATTAATCAATAAACTTAGATTTGATTGAGATAATTTGATTGATATTTAAGTCATATATTGACGTTTATGCCTTGACCTTTGGAAACTACTAAATAGATTGGTAATTAATTAATAGACTTAGATTTGATTAAGATAATTTGATTGATAATTAAGTCATTTGTTAACGTTTATGCCTTGACCTTTGGATAAGGTAACATATTGTCATATTTGACTGATAATTAAGTTAGCTATGATCATTTATAACTTGACCTTTGGGTAGCATACCGTGGTATAGTATAGTATTTTCATACTGGATGAATGCTACTATTAATGCTTTTACCTTATATGTGTATGACTTAGCTCGTATACCATGTTTGCCCCGAGACCCATTCATGGTACCATATCGTTACCCACAGACAGTGATCATCTATACACCCTAACTACCTATGAAATTGGTTCGTAGTAGTATGTTATTTCCCATAGTCAGTACTTAGCTATATGTAGTAGCTTGTTTAATTATGTATTGCTTGATATATCTGATTGATCAGATTAATATTTTGTTCATTAGCTTGACTGTCCACGAGATAGGTTGTGGTAGCTTGGTTTGTAATTGTTAGTATATGATTATATTTAATTAGGTTATAGTTTTATTGATTCTTCTGAATGGCCATGGCCTGGGTTACTAGTAGTCAGCGTATGATTACACTTGACCTTGATTGTATTAGTTATGTTACACTTGTTTGTACTTTGGATTATGTGGAGCTTGATTTAGGGATGACTATAAAGATGATCTCGAAGGATATTGTCATATCCTTTGACCTATGGTTGACTTTCACATGTGATGTATTTGTTGACTTGATTAGGTCTCCTTTGGCCTCTATATTTATTTTATTTTATGCACCTTCTTTTCCTTATATTCACTGAGTAACTTGTACTCACTTACCTTTTTTTTTTTTACTCTGGGTTAATAGATAGAGGTGATTTTTATCCCTTAGACAGAGGATATTCCTAGAGCTGCTCAAAAATTACATGATTTGGTAGTCCTATTTTACTATTGATGTACTCCGATTCTTGATTTTCATTTGAGTTTTGTACTTTCTTACAGCTTTGTTCAACCGTTAGAAGATACCCTTTGATTTTGATGGAGACCTACACCCTCGAAGTGTGACAATTTTAATTATATCAGAGCTCAAGTTGTGATTTTTATATTGGGACTTGTGTTTTGGATTTTGAGATTTGTGGTTTTATTTTGAGATTTTATTTTTATCTTGATTCTTGGTGTTTCAAATTTGGACCTCTAGACAAACCAAAGGATATCTTTGAGCTATACAAAATACTAGGGTATATTTCTAAAAACTATCTCAATGTTTTATTTACTCAAGTCATATCAGGTCATGCTATGTAGTGGTCATACTTATTTCTACAGTTAATTAGTACTAATTAATTTTGATTTTGGCTTGTTAGGGCTAAGCAAGTGGATTGAAAATTTAGCTAGTCTATTCAAAATTAAACCATCTTATTTGGGGATGTGCTTGGGTATAATTAGAATTGCTTGAGATTTAAGTTGAAACCTAACAACCTCTTATAGGTTTGGTTAGGTGAAGACTAAATTGTGTTTGCTTTGGGTTTAAAATAGACCCAAACTGAATTTGAATTAAACTCGATTTAGAAGTAAATGAGTAGAACACAGTTGGTTCAATTAGAGTTTTGCTCTAAATGGTGTCTACGGCCCTTGGCACACCGCCAAGAGTTTTCCTCTTTATTGCACCTCTAGAATCAAGAAAGTTACTCTGATTGTTTCTAGGAATGAAGATCATTTCCTATTTGAGTTGCACTTGGATTTTGTAATCCTAGTGGTATTTCAAGTTTGAGCTGATAAACTTCATTTAGTCAAAGGCAATCATGGTGCATTTCATCTAAGCTTGAGACCAATCATATGATGAAGGACTTGGTTGCTACTTTTGTTTAGGTTTACTACAAACATAACCAAATTAATGGTTCCCTCTTCTAGTGTGAACATTGACTTGTTAACTTGTGAAACTTAGCATGAAAGCTCACTTGAACTTTAATGGTTTTAGGGCTGACAATTTTAAGATATCTAGTGACTCAATTGAAAAAAAAAATTCAAAAAGGGGCGCAACAATAGTGTAGTAGGCATGAAACCATACATCTAAGCATATTAAATAGTAGAGTTACTGTTACACCGCAACGGTATATTTGTTCGTTAAGCCGGACGATACTTCCTTGTGACAATATAAAATATAAATTGATATAACACCAAATAGCTACTGCTAAATACAAGCCATATACAATGAATAAAACAAAATTGTTGAATGTAAAGTTATATAAAATTCAAGTGTGTGTACCGGTATAACTTTGACACAACAAGTAAATATAATCGAAAATAGAGTGTCAAAACAGAAAATAATACTACAAGTCTAATTTTATAACAACACATATTTGAAATCAAAGTACGGAATAATAATGAACTAAAATTGAAAGCTCTCAACATGAGATGGGACTAGCAGGCAAGACCTTTAAACATCATACTATATCCTTTATCGCTACCTGGGGGAAGGAAAAATAAATAGGGTAGTGAGTATAATTATTCAATGGGTATAATGAAGATAGTTCATGAACTAAGTGTAAGGAGATCCAAAGGAAATACAGTCTCAAAAGTAATATCAACTAACAGCAGTAAGAGTATAACAAAATGCATATAAAAATCTGATCAATGAAGTGTAGCATAATGAACAACAGTAAGTAAATATTAGCAACAATACTGCTTGTAACATCATGAACAACATATAATAGGATACAACAAGTATGAAAAACATATTACAAGCATATGCAACAAGCATATAGCACATGCATATGCATTGTCACTACCTGCATGCAACTCCAACATAACTATCACTATATCTGAGTGGTTGAGTGGGCAAAAATATGACAAATTGTATGCAACTCTAGCTACCACTACATCTGAGTGGCCGAGTGGGCAAAACATGAGTATCTATCTAGCTATGTATGGTGGTCATTACTTACACACAACTTCAACTACCACTACCCTGAGTGGTTAAGTAAGCATGACATAATAAAGTTGCATGTAACTCCAGCTACATCTATACCAAGTGGCCAAGTCCGCAGATATGACTGATGATTTTCTCAACCACGAATGGAAGACATGGTCGACAATAGGTATGCAATGCAATTATAAGTCAACTTTACTACAAACTCTCTCAATCACGAATTGAAGATATGATCGACAGCAAGTATACAATGCAATGATAAACAAGGAAATAAATAATCATATCCACAGGTATAATCATCTTTGTACAACAATAACTTGATCATATCCAAAAGTATGAGTTGTAAATAGTGTATATAAAACTAACATATATACATGATACTAAATAATATGGATAGCAACGAGACTGCATAAATATCAAATGGAGCACATCTAAGTTCAAGCATCTAAGTATCAAAATCAAGCATAATAAAGAGTAGAATCAAGATCATTAAACTAACAGTAAAATCATATTTCATGCACTGAGATCAAAGGAAGAATTACCCAGCTAATCTGTAGAACGCATCAGTTATCTTTACATCAAAGGGTCTATCTTAAATCAGAGTCCTACAAATATGAAATATACTAAATTCTATGGTAAATCTAGTAGTAGAATCAAATCACCTTATTAATTTATTTATTAACCCCTTAATTCATTTTAATTGATCTATTAATTAATCTCATTAACTTAATTTATCAAGTAATTAAGGAATCAACTGGTAAATAAAAAATCCAGATTAATTAAGCTTAATCTAACTTTTCATTACTCAAACATAACCTAATTCAATCACAATCCCATTGACCACATTTACGTCCTTTTCTCCGGCGCAGGGGTCAATGTGGTGACTGATGGTGGCACCTGGAAAGAGGCAAATGGTGTAAGATGTTTTTGGGAATCAAAAGAAAAGAATTGGTGGCGGAGTCGAAACTAATGACTCTGCATGGGGTGTTAATGCCGGAGACAATGACTCCTTCGGACCAATGATCTCCACTGTAGCAGAGACAAGGAGGTTGGTGGCGAAGCTGTTGCTCACGGCAGAGAAGGGAAAGGACGGAAGAGCTATTCGGCCTTCGAAGATGCGACTCACAAAGGAAGGTCGGGGTTAAGCCATGGGCGGCGACCAAGGAGGATGATCCGCAGCCGCTGTGGCAACCCTCCTTGCCATTGAGAATACACAGGAGCCGTGGATCTTGCTCGCGGTGGAGGTAGGCGACAGAATGCGGCATGGAGGGCCATTGGCACTTGCTGCCGTCTGATCTGCGGATTGCGGCAAGGTGAGGCAGTCGAAGCTCAATTCTAATGAAATTGGCAAAGGACAGCCAAGGAGGGCCAGTGACTGATTGGTGGGATGGCACAAGGGAGAGGGGAGGCGACCAATGCGGCCAGTGCGGCGCGCGGAGATAGGGCACGGAGAAGGGAAGAGGGCTGCAGGCTATGGCTTGCGATGGAGGCAGGTGGTGTTGGTGTTGGTGTTGGTGTTGGCGTTGGCGTTGGCGTTGGGGCCATGGGTGTCATTAGTGGGGTGCCTGCGACAGTGCATAGCAGGAGGGGCAACGGTGATAACGATCAGGCCACAGGTGACAATTGCATGTGAGGTGTGGCGGCGGAGGTGAGATCGTGTAGGAGATAAAATAAGGGCAGTGAAAACTTAGTTTTGAATTTATAACTTTAAATTAATTAAATTTATTTTTTAAAAAAAAAGCCCTATCAAAGCCTATTATATCTTTCCCTATGAAATGTTATAAAAATTTAATTTAAATCCTGAATAATTCATAAAATATCTGATAAATTTTATAAGTAACTTTCTAAATAATTATTATTATTTCATTACTATTCTAGATAAAATAATTATGTTAGATTCATTTTATTTATTTATTTATTTATGAATTTATTATATTTAACATTTGTTATATAGTGATTTGTAACCACATATGTTTGTTGGAGCAATCTTGCTTTAAGACAGTCCGGTGTGACCATGAGTTTTAGTGTTTGGGCAAAAGGTTTAAGTTAGGCTTTCCCTTATATATAATATGTGTATATAAGTCGTGTAGGACTGCAGGATACACAACTTAATGGCTTCGAGTCCGGTGAATGGTGATGCATCTGAGGAACCGTGGACTGTTAGGACCGATGCGCTGGCTAGAGGGGGGTGAATAGCGGTTCTTTGTTTTCTACAAAATATGTTAGCGGAAGCAC
>JBAMHZ010441188.1:0-10114 GCA_037177395.1 Alpinia galanga | reverse complement strand
GCCGGCCGCAATCAGGCCGGTCGCCGGCTGGATTGCGGCTAGCGCCGGCGGTGCCAAGGAGAAAACGCGTGCGGCAAGGCTGCGGTCGGGTTGTCGCACACGCAGTGCGCAGGGTAAGGAACGCAGGAGATCATCACTATATATATATATATATATATATATTTGATTTCTTAAAAATAAATACAAAAACTGATTTGGTTCCTTCAAAAATGTTTCCTCTAGTAATATATTTATTTTTATTGTGAGGGAGTGTTTGTATAAAATAAAATTGGCAGGGTTGAAGTGGAAAAAGAATCAGGTGTTGGATGTTGACCGATTCCAAAGCCACGTTTCGTTTCTAGAAGAAAAAACGTCGGGTCAATCACGCCGACGCCAAATCTGTATCTTCCTTGAAGGCTAAAAAGGGGGGGATTCGATCGATTTGATTACTCACATTGCCATTCCATCGCTTCTTCATCTCCTCCTCTACCGCTGCGAGCCGAGTTCTCACCGAAGGGGCGCGATTCGAGTGCTGCCAGTGGCGACGATGAGCTCCATGTAAGTATCTCTTGCCATTTTTCTTCCAAGGTTCTGGATCTCTCGATAGTGCTTCATTGGTGTAGTTGTAGATCGTAGTAAGATCAGCATTTTCATTCTAATCTCTTTTCATGATTTTGAGGGTGGTCGAGCTTTATACGAAGTGAATCGAAACCCCCAGTCGGTGTTTGATTGGCAAGGCTGTAGGTCGTAGTGTGAGAAGAACAGCATTGTGATCTCCTTTTATGATGGTGGTCGAGCTTTATACAGACACGATCGACCTTTGCTCTAGATTTGTTGTAGGTGCTTGATTGTCGTAGATGTAGGTCTTTGTAAGAGAAGAACAGCATTTTAATCTCTTTTTATGATTTTGATGGTGGTCGAGCTTTATACAAGCTCGATCAACCCCAGTTCTAGATCTCTTTTCGGTTCTTGATTGGCATAGCTGTCGGCCATAGTAAGAGAAGAACACCATTCTAATCTCTTTTATGATTTTTTTATTTATTTATGGTTCTGCTTGTCGAGCTTCACACAAACTTGATCAAAGCCGACCTTAAAGTTCTCCTCTTTTTAAAAAATGCTTGTTGGTCTTTTCGAGAACTTGGTCATGTGGGAAGGAAGAATGCAAAAAGAAAAAAGGGAGGGAATTTTGCTGAACTAGAAATGTTGTTCCTTTTTTCTCCACCAAATGAATTTTATTTGTCTCATAAACTGAAAATACAGGTAAACTTTGTCTTAAGGATTTGGTTGTTTGTCTTAAGGATGGGGCATGTTAAAGAGAGCAGTAAGTGAAAAGAGAGGACAAAGTATCATCCTTTAATTTCAGATCTCTAAATGAGATCTTTTACAATATTGTTATAATATGCTCAAATATAAGATCCCTACCTAAGTGTCCGAGCTGGACTGTTCTCCTCGAGCTTTCACAATTTGCACCACATGATGATCTTAGAAGCTTCTAGCAACTTATTTTGCCAAAATTAGCATCTTGTTGGTCTTATTCATTTATTTGGAGCGAAGAAACTAAGGATGAATCATCAAAACGGAAGGATAGTGGCAATGAGTGTGATTTGACTGGCAATTTCCTTCTCCTTATAAACTAAGGAGGGATATAACTTTGTCCGGGGCTCTAATACAGCGGTAGAGTGTCTATGTAATTTTTTAGGTATTTTTGATTCGATCCTCAGTTACAATATATTTATAAGAATTTTTCTCCAAATGAGATGACAAATTCTAGAACGTTGGGCCGTTGGACAATCTGGTGCGGGCATTTTTTGATTTACTTTGGTGGTTGATGAGAAACTTTTGTGGGACTAAGCCAATCGCCCTTAGGATTAGTCGGACCAAGTCGGACCAAAAGCCTGGATACTTGATGTTAATTAAAAAAAAAAATAGAACTTTGCCCTTGGGATTACGGTGCAGTGACAGAGCGTCCATGCAGTCTCTTAGACATCTTCGATTTGATCCTTGACTGCAGTATATTTGTAGAAATTTTTTTCCAAATAGGGTAACAAAATCTTAAAACACCAGGCTGCTAAACCACCCACTGAGATTGCTTTCCAATTTTTCCTGGCGGGTCAATGGAAAACTTCTGTGACACCAGATTGATCGCTCTTAGAAATAATCAGACCGGATGCCAAAACATTAGGGGGGTGGGGGGTGGAAGAGAGATATAACTTGAACAGGACTTCATGAATGTTTCTAAATACTTCAGTTGTAGTTGATTTAAAGTTGGTAATTTTAACAAGAAAATTTTGGTATGCTGCAATATGTTCTTTTTATGACTGAACAAGATTTCTGCTGGTTTGTTCAGGTATTGGTCAAGTGAGTCAGGTGCCCCACGATCATCGATCAAGGTAATACTGGATTCATACTGATTTTTTTTCACTGCTTATCCTTTATAAATTTTTTATTTATTTATTTTGCTTCTCTTTAATTTTGTTCTTCTAATTGCAGATACTTGTGTTAGGCGGCAGTGGATTCGTGGGTTCACATGTTTGCCAAGAGGCTTTGGCACAGGGGTTTTCTGTTGCTAGTCTCAGCAGGTGCTTCATACTTCACTTGTTATCGTACATTTGTAGCCTTGCCATCTTGATACATTTTACATTTGTGCTTTTTTAGTGCAACTGTAGCTTTGGCTGTAATGAGATTTAGAGAAGGGAAAGAGGAGGTGGGAGAAAAGAAATTGACTGAATCAACCTAAGCCTTCACTATCTGATGCCCTAGTAGGAGACCTGTGAATCAACCCGACCTTTGTTTCTGCCTTTAGTTGCCCTTGTCCTGACTCAAGACTTTGAGCAGAAGATTGGTTTCAAATCATAGCAATGGCAATGATTACAACACTGATGAAATTGAACCTGGCATGTTTGTTGTCAGAGGTGCAAGAGAAACAGTCTTAAACGAAGGTTTTTTAGTCTTTTTTATTTTGGCTGAAGCATTTTGGCCCCAATTTATTCCAGCGACCAGTGTGCAAGCTCAGGTCATCAAAGGAAAAGGAAGCTGCTCTGCCCTTGAAACTACACCTCTTCACAGGATTTGTTTCCATTTAACCCTCAGGCTCAGGCTAGCTCTGTTGATAAGTACATGAGAATTTATCCCTCACGAATATGGATCAATTCCCGGAGAATTTATCATTTTGAACTATCGATAATCACTTTCTATACACTTTTCAATTGGGTGGGAGTAACTGAGGGGGCTCCTAATGTGGTGATTCCACATTTTGTTTCTATTTGATATCCATGAACTAACTTTCTTGGGTTATTTTAGTTGGGTAAAATGCAATTAGTTTCATATTATTAATGATGATTAAATAGATATGAATATGGACTATCCAATGTATCTATAAGTGAATTAATCCCTTATTTATAGTCTACAACAATCTAACCCAACCATCACCTCAGAATATTTGCAACTAAGGAAAGCTCCAGTAAAATTTTCTGCTCCATACATTGAAATTCTTGGCATGATCAATCCAATTCATCTCAGATGCGTTATTCTGTCAAATATTTTTGATGAATTTTCTTCTTATGTGTTTCTAGACTAAATACATTATATTTTGATATTTTGATATTCTAGCAAACTTTGCAGCTTTTAGAGACTTATCTTGACTATAAGAAGAATATCTTTTATATTTGATTTGTTACCCAGGTCTGGAAGGTCATCACTGCACGAACCTTGGGCCGATAAAGTTCAATGGTACAAAGGTTGGAACAAAGAGAATAATGTTTCCCATTTCGAGACGTACCTGTTTAGATCTCTGAGTAAAAATTTTATTTTTCAGGAAATCTTCTTGAACCTGCATCTTTGAAGGAAGCTATGAGTGATGCCACTGTTGTGGTATGTGTTGTTTGTATTAAATTGTATTTTGGAGCCTGATAGAACTTTTATATGCTATTTTAACTGTCAGAACTAACAATTTAGGATTCCTAATGCTAGAAGAAAGTAATATTCTACATGATGGATGGCCATACGTCCCTTCATATAGAGCACATTTTCTTTTTACAAAACATCAAAAGTTTGATTCTTATGTTATGCTAGGCACTGGCATATCATATTTGATGCAATAATGATTAGTAAATAAAATGCATATTATTCAAGAGGCAAATTTCATTCATATTGGAGACTTTTACTGTATTTTTAAGTGCTAAAGCCTGTTCTTTTTTACTGCATTTCCTAAGGTCAAGTTTTGTTATTAAACACAGTTTTTCCTTCAGAGTTAAACATGAAACTTCCTAGTGAGATCCGATCATTCATTCTTTGGAAGTTGGAATATAAACACATACCTAATTGATCTATATCGATGCCATCTGAGTATTATGGTATCAGTTGATGGATTCCTCTTAAATTGGAGATAAATTGTTGCAGGTGTCTTGTGTTGGAGGCTTTGGATCTCGTTCCCATATGCTCACACTTAATGGGACTGCAAACATCAATGCTGTACAAGTTGCTGCTGAAAATGGTTAGCTTCATATTTTCTTGAACTTGTTCATTCAATAGTCAGTATTTTTGCATTCCCTTTTTATTTCTAAAAGAGGTGTAGAAGAAAGGAAAGACAATATACATTTTCTTATGTGTGAAATCCTGACACAGGCAATCTGCTAGATTTCCAAACCTAATTTTGATTTCAAGAGATTAACTAGAGGCAGCTTAGGGGATAAAAAGTTCCTGATTTGCTCCAACCGATAGGATTCGGTTGAGGCTCAGATAGTGGGTGGGCTAGCTAGAAAAGGATTGGTTTATTCTGAATAAATATGCATCTTATATTCCAGTTAGTAATATGTCTTTGAATTGATTTCTCAACATCAGAATGTTATCATCACCATGATACCATATGAATCACTTGGAAATCAATTGGAAGTTACATTCAGTAGTTATAAGAGTGAAAGAATACGATTAGAAAAAAGGGCCTGAGAGGATATAAATATAAACTTGCATTGCAGTACACTATTCTAAATGTTTTTTACGGTTAATTTTTCTTCTCATAGAAATTTTTTTTTTGAGCAGGTGTAAAGCGATTTGCATACATATCGGCTCTTTCTTTTGGTGTTCTTGACTACTGTGTTCTGGGGTATCATGAAGGACAGGTGCAATTTCTAAACTTTTTTTTTTATTCTCTTGCCTGTGTGTAGCATGGTAGTTCAATTCCTCAATGTTACGATTATTACGTATGAATGTATCGCTATTTCAGATTTATTTTTTATTTATGCTTTTTTATTGTTGACAAAGTAAACAGTCTACAAATATTTTATAGCCTTTTTCCTGTTAATTTCTTCGCTTAGTTGTTTCCTCCCTTCGTAGGAAACATAGTAACAACTTAGGATCATCACTAGATGATGGCATGCGAGGCCCAATTGCGATCGCGATTACACTACGAAGCAAGCATCCCTTTCTAACACCACCTAAGTTTAGCTCGAGCCATTAATAATAGTTAACTTATCTAAGCTTGTAGTTAACCAACAAATCTGAATGTAAGGCTATTTCATTGTGTTTTATATCATCAAAGTTTTGTTTGCCATGCAGAAAGCCGCTGAAGCCGAGCTGAAGAAACAGTTCCCTGATGGAGGTCAATCTTCTCACTAATTCTCAGCTCGCATACATAAAAAATAACAAAATGGTGGTAAAATTAATCATCAAAATTTGTTTTTGCAGCCGTCATACTCAGACCAGGTTACATATATGGAACACGCCCAATTGGACCTTTGAAAATACGTTTTGGGCGAATGTGGACACCTTTCGAGCTGGTACAGTAAACCCTTCCATCTCCACAAAGTAAAAGTGACAAATTGAAACTCGGAATGATATAATTATGTCCTCTACAGGCTTTCCAGAACGCACGGCCACTTCGCAAGATCCCACTCATTGGCCCTTTCTTCACTCCTACAGTTAACGTTGCCAAAGTTGCAAAGGTGGTAGTGAGAAGTGCTACGGATCCAGGTTTTTTCTCTTCAGGTATGATTGATGTATATAACATCATTCGCCTGGCCAAACAAAAATGATAGGTCGTTTTTAACTAAATGGAGTTCATTGTTATAGTTGTATCTTTGGATGTTTGGTGTTCTTTATGTAATTAGATTATTGTAATAATTTTCATTAGAATATTATTTTGGAGCCATACAATGCCTATCTATTCACCATTATAGCACACGTGTACTCTCAATAGTGGTCAAGTTGCAATCTATGTAATGTAACGTATTTATATATATATATATTTTCAAATAGAATGATAAATTTTAAAATATTGAATTATTGGATCGTCCATTGTAAGTATTTTTTAATTTATTCTCAATAAAAAATTTATGTGAGACTAGATCAATTATTTCTAAAATTAATTGGATCAGAGTTCTGAATATTAAATATGTCAAGATCTTCATGGGTCTTTTCTGTCTCTTTTATTTTTCATTTTGGAGTATTTTGTTGTATATTTGTAATGCATATCAATTCATTATTAGAGCAACATTGAGTTCTCTCTCAAACAGCTTGTCTTGTGGCTTGATATATCTTTTTAAGAGTCCTCAGGGCTTGCTCGGACGGCTAGTGCAGCTATGTTAAAGTCCGAAAGGACAAGAAATCGATTCCTGAGTTTCACCGTCAGACTACCGATGATTCTACATTTCTATGTTAGCCGCCTTGGATTTCTGATTTATTTCCTTCCACACATAGGGACAGCGGTGGGGGACCGCTAATATGACAGTTCCACATTTGATATATCTTTTTAAAATTTATTATTACTATTATTATTTTCAATTTCAATCTTGAAATGTTTTGTTGTTCGTGTTGATTATCTAAATTAAATTACAATTCCTATCAATAAATTATCATAGTAACCTTCCGTACTTCTATCTCAGAGAGTTAAACCTTGCGGTCTTGAACTTGCTTGGGTTGCTTTTGTTATGTTTTTTTTTTTTTTGAACTTTTTTTTTTAAATTTCATTTTCAGTTTTGGAGTGCTTTGTTGGTGTTATTCAACTACAATATTGAATTAATAAGCTTTCATTTTCTGGAATTATACAATGCCCATCAATTCATGGCTTGTTTTCCTGAGCATTTCAAATATTTTATAAATTCAAAATTTATAAACTAATCTATAATATATTAAAAATAAACATTAATTTCATATTTATTGGAACAATAATTTAACTATTACAAGGATAATCATATTGCTAACTGAGATTGTTAAAGCTAAAACTCGATAAAGTTTTTATTAAAATTAATAAAATAAATAAGTAAATTTTAATATTTCTAAGTTGTTAATAACCTTGTGCACTTCTCTTAAACAGTCCAGCCAAGAACGTCCTTGTTTTTTTTCTTTTTTTATTGTGATAGCTTTGTGTATGTCAATCCAAAACTAGTTCAATTTATTTCATAGTTGAACTTCTGTAACCCGAATCCAATAAACCAAACCAACAAAAAAATTTATTTCGATTTGGATACTAAGTAAAATTATTTAATTTAGTTTGATTTCAATCTGAACTTAGTCTAAATGCTGAAACCTTTCTGAGTAGCCCAAGATGTGAGTTCAAAAATCCCCTACTCAAGCCTAAAACAAGCCCTTTCGATAGCTAATAACCATTAGAACAAGTAGAGCTATAGAAGTGGAAACTAAATTTCAGAATATAACATAGCATAGATTCCAAAATCTCTTACTGAGCAGGTAGTTGATTCTCTGGTTGTGAGAAGAAGTCTTTGGCCTTGTGTGCGACCTGTTCTTCCAACATTGCTTCGAGCATAATGTCAGAGCCATTCATTTCTTCTGTCATCACATCAAACAGTTTGGGATTTCAAAACAAAGTCCAATTTAAATAAAAAGGAAACTAAAGTTCAAACAGCAAGTAGGGAATTAGGGTTCACCGCTACGCTTGGGAAGTAAACCTAAAGTTTCAGCAGATACAGGCAATACATTAGGCAGACCACCTTCAGCATTAGGTTTCACCTCAGTCTCATGAGTCGCAGGACCTAAAGCTTCAGATAACTTGGCATAGGCAATCGCCTGGCTATGCAGAGTGGAAGCTGAATTTCCTTTATTGAGATCCTAAAGTGTAAAAATAAAGTAGAAGCAATAAGTAAATTGAATTGTTAAAGTCAAATGAGATCTTCTGCTGGTAAATTCTTTGAGGCAGGTATTGAAGCAATAGAAAAGTAAACATACCACACTAATATTTGGTTTTATCACATCTCCTAGAGTACCAGAAGTTCCTGAATTGGCAGCTAAATCTTGAACTAGCTGGGCATATGAGCTCGCTTGGCCGTGCGATCGAGAAGAAGCTGAATTTGTTCGATTGAAATCCTAAAGAGGATGAAACAACAAATATGCAGGTCTAATCACACAGAATAATATATAGAATAAGTGAGTTTAGTAAAACCTGAGGGATTGTAGTGGTTTGTGCATTTTCTCCATTGGTTTCAACAGCGATACCAGAACCAGCTAAGAAAAGCATCCTTAGGTGTTACTCAGAGGAGCAGGGCGAAGAAACAAAAAGTAAAAAGGAAAAAGGAAATTCTGGATCGTATGACAGAGGTTGAAGAATGTACTAGTGCTTTGTTGTGATTCCGGATCGTCCAGCCTCCGCGTAAATGGATCTGGGTGGAGAATTCCCAGGTTTCTAATTTCATGACGAATTACTTCATATTGAGCAATGGCATCTCGGAGTTCTTTGTGCACCTATATAAACGTGAACCACAAGGAATGCAGATGAAGTCAGATAGGATAACATAACCAAAACTTGCATTGGAGAAGCTGAAATTCCATTCTTCTGGTTAATCTTTGCCCTAAAATATTATATCCGTGCAGAAAACACAAATTCAAGAGAACAAAAAAAAAATAGTACCTTGATAGCTTCAGATTGCTGTACGAGAGGTTGCAACTGGCTACGAAACAACAAAACGTGTCCAACAGCTCTTCCTACTAATCTCCCAGCTGTCTTTGCAATAACAGGGAGATCTTTTGGTTCTGGTTATGTAACAGGGAAAGGATTGAACTTAACTATAACAGCTGAATCAAATAAGCTCGACTAAAAAGAGAAGGCAAAAGATGCATACTAACTAGGACTGCAGTAGCCCCAATAACGAGAAATAGCTGTCCGAATGAAATGCCAAACATTGAAAGTGTTCCTGCATTATACACGAATAAATAGTGTAAGCCACATCTTCTTCTTTTTTTTTTTTTTTAAACTAGAGGCCCCTTTTATGTTCATATGTCAATTCATTACATTCAATTGTCTCCATGGAAAGTCCGACGAGCACAAATAGCGAATTTTAGATAATTTTGGATATGCTATTCAAAGGCATAATTGTCACTCTCCAAGAGGTTTCTCTCCAAAGGCAAGAAAGGATCCATTTGTTGATGTGATAAATCTAACAACAAGACTTGTGCCAACCACTGCACCATGTGGCATATGCATTACAAAAGGCATGCAACATATAACTAATCAATAGCATTAATGCAGCTCAGATTTAATGATCCTTGGAAATGACCGAGGATGGGTTATCTCTGGCTGCAACAGTAAGATCTCGGTCTTCTAACCTGCCAAAGTTAACAGTAGGTCAGACAGCCGCCGGTGTTCTGGCTAACTGCTCTCTGATGCCTAAGTTAAAGTTGCATAGTAGGAGAGCAAAAGAGACCGAAGAAGAAGAAGAATGTTGTTACAGTAAGTATGAGAAATGTATGAAGAATGATTGATTAACCAACCCCCTTCTCCTCCTCTCTTCTCTTTTATAATAACTGTAAGGTGTCATATTTCCACGATTATCCTTGTGACGTTTCCTATCCAACTGTTAGGGGACAGCTTCTACACAAGGGGCATACGTGGATTGCCAGGTGGCGAAAGAAGGATGATATTATTAGGTCGTTATGAAGAATATTCCTTTTCAGAGTACGAGGTGTCTCCGCTTGGTTATTATAAGAAACAAACTTTAACAACCTGAAAAAGAATCTTTCTTGCTTTAACAACCTGGAAAAAAAAAATCTATCTTGTGGTCCCCTCAATGAAAGGGCAGAGCTCTCCTTTCATGTTGAGCTATTTTATATCCACTCATCCCTCTCTTCTTCCAGCCCAGCAGTTCCACTTAGATTTAGGTGTTCTTCTCTTCTAGCCGAGCTGTTCTTC
>JBAMHZ010441177.1:0-10114 GCA_037177395.1 Alpinia galanga | reverse complement strand
TCTTGACGGTCTAAAAGTCCAAGTGGAAAATCTTAGCCAAATAAGTCCAAGTGTGTGTCTTGGTAGTGGACACCTGATAGCATGACTAGGTCGATGGAAGCACTAGAAGGCTAACGCAAAGGATGACGAGAATGGACTCAGGGCATCACTGAGGCGTTAGGCTGAGGGAAGTGGTTAGAAGACGAAGGTCTAGGCTTAGGGTTGTCACAAGTGTGAAGGGATCACACTTGGAGTGTAAACCTCAGATTTGAGGTTTATCAGTCGACTGGTGATGTGCATCATTCGATTGGTCTCGGATGTTTGACACTCTAAAAGTTCAGTACGAATCGACTCGAGTTTGTTCTCGGGGCAGTCGACCGGCTTGGAGGCCAGTTGAATGGTCAAGGGAAGTTGATTGGTTATAGGCCAATCGACTGGTCAAGTTTGACCAGAGTACAGAAACTTAGTTTGTCGACTGGGAAGTCCACTAAGAGGCTACCAATCAACTGTTGATGGACACCATTCGACTGATCCCACTTATCCAATGGGGATAGAGACATTGGACAATCATTGTCTCTCAACAGATATGACCCCAGTCGACTGGTAGGTAAGACTAGTCGATTAAGAGGTGGAAAATAGCCTAAGTGAATCTCTATAAAAGACCATCTTGTGGAGAGATGGAGTAGCCAGTTCTTAGGGAACTCAGAAGGGAAAAGTTACTGCTTTTTAGACTTTTAAAGTCATTCAAACTATTGCAAGCTACTTGTAGGATCTTAGGCATGCTAGAGGGGGGGATGAATAGCTTCGATCATCGATCTCGAGTTGCATAGTGAAAATATTAAAACAAACAGCACACACAACACACAATATACAATGATTTACTTATGAACTGCTACGTCCAATGCCTACCCTCTACTCTTTCTCCTTCTTGGAAATACTCTGGAGGTGGAGAAACCTCTTAGTATAGGATACAAGAGTATTACAATCAAAGTAATGTAGAAATAAGGGGAAAGGAAGAAACCAGTTTACATAATTGAATAAGGCTTGGGGTTTTTTCTTTCAACACCTTTGAATGTCTTCTAGGATGATTGGATCTCCAAGAATGAAGGAAAATCGCTTGAGAACACCTTAGAACCAGTATGAGAGCGTTGTACAAAAAAATGAGCCAGAACAATCCTTTATAGCAAAGTCTTTTTGGATTTCGGGCCTGTCCAGTCGAGTCCACTCGACTGGTGACTCGACTATATTTTGAATTAAGTCTCCAATGGTAAGTTTTCTCATTGATTATGGAGTTATTACTTGCCAAAACTTGGTCTAGTCGAGTCGATGATATGACTGACTCGACTGATGGCTTTAGTCGAGTGTGACCTACATCTGTCTAGCTGAAAGTCATCAACAGTCGAGTCGTCAGTCGAGCTCGACTTGCCTCTGTTCAACTATTTCCATAATCAGTCGAGTCACTGCCTCGACTGTTTAGAAGCATACTTGCTTTTACTCAGTTGAACCTAGGCACCAGTCGAGTCGACAATCGAGTGTGACTTACCTCTGCTCAGTTGAATTTATTAACAGTCGAATCACTGACTCGACTGATAAGTCTGCTTTCAGTTGAGTTGGCAGTCTAGCCCGACTTGACTCTGTTTAGCCGAATCCATTATCAGTCGAGTCGCTGACTCGACTGTTAAGGCTTCCAGTCGAGGTAACTCGACTGGTTCCTTGTTTTCTTACTATTTTGACCACTCTAAGGTCAAAATCACGTCTAGTAAAAAGGTCTACCCTAGACCCTTTACCTAACGACCATGAACTACCGTTCACACGCCCTGCATCCGATCTGCTGGGACTTCCGCCAAGAATTCGGCACCTACCATCTTGAACCTCTTGCCCTGCATCCGATTTTCCCGATCTGCTGAGACTTACGCCAAGAATCTGGCACCTGCCATCTTGGACTTCTTTCTTGCTTTGCATCCGATCTTCCTGATCTGCTGGGACATCTGTCAAGAATCCAGCACCTGCCATCTTAAACTTCTACACCTCTCATCCGCTCCTTTGACCTGCAGGAGTTCCTTTACCAAGAATCCGGCACCTACCTCCCTGGCTTCTATACCTGCATCCAGTCTTGAGCTGAAAGGAGTTTTCTGAAAATACATCTCAACCAAACATATGAGATAACATATGATTATCACTTAGACTTAAACCTTTGTCGAACACAAAAACATTAGATAAGTTTGATTGCACCAAAAATCTCTCCATTTTTTATATTTGACAATATGATTTAAGTTTAGATGATATAAATATAGTTCATAACATTTTCAGAAAAATAACATTTTCAATACGGTAGACATCTCAAAGATCATTTAATTACTGAAATTTGAAGGAGTGATAACACTTAACTTAAACTCATTTTACTTTCTCCCTTTGACAAATACAAAAAGAGGTGTGGAGGGGGTGGTGTCAAGTAATAAATCCCCCTTTGGCAAACACAAAAAGAATCCAGGAACAATACAGAAGGCGTAGAGAAGGGTTTGATTGTGAAATTAGACTTGTTTGAAATCACATATAAGTTTTGTATAAACTATTATATTCACCGAAAATAATCAAATTTAGAAAAGAAAGGTGTCGAATCACTTTATCAAATCTAAGAAACGCAAACAATGCTTGTTTGTGAAATTAGACTACATAACACTCTTTGTAATGTTAGTATCAATCACATTCTAAGTTAGTAGAATACGTCTACATAGTCCTACCTCATACTGGCCAAGTCTTTTAACCTGTTTGAGTGCTCAATTTGACTAGTGCTTCAATCCTTCTAAGTGTTCAATCTACCTGAGTACTTCATCTGATTGAATGCTCCAATTTAGTTGAGTGCTTCAATTACAAATATTTAAATCTAGCTAAGTTTTCCAATCTAGCTGAATGCTCTAATCTATTTGAGTGTTCTAATTGAATTGAATTCTCAATCTGATTCACAATCTGGCTTGTTTAATTTGCTTGAGTATTCAATATGGTTAAATGCTCTAATCTATTTGAGTATATTCTAATTGGTCAAATGTTCCAAATCGATTGAGTGCTATAATTTAATCGGCTATTTCAATTTGATTGAGTGCTCAATTTAGATAACTATTTCAATTTGACTGAGTGCTTAATATGGCCAAGTGTTCTAATTTGATCGACTGTTCAATTTAATCGAGTGCTCTAATTTAATTGAGTATTTAATTCGGATGAGCGCTCAATTTGACTGAGTCATTCAATCTAACTGAGTATTCAATTTGGTCGAATCTTCCTGTTTGCCTACCGAGTGCTTTAATCTACTAAATCCTCCAATCAGCTAATTAAGTTTTCTAGTCAAATAGATATGACCCACGATCCCCTCTTGTCTCTCCACGATTGCTATTTTGTTAGAATGTAAGCGGAATAGTTGACATTAATGATTAATGGGATCGATTAATGACAAAAACTATTCCTACTTTCTATAGAGTTTCTTCAGTCCCCGGAGCTTACTCGGATGGTCAGCACAATCGTATTAAAGTCCGAAAGAATAAGAGATCAATTCTTGGATTTCACCATCAGGCTACCGATAACTCCGTATTTCTGTGCTGGCCACCCTGAGTTCCTGATTTATTCCTCTCTATATGTAGGGGCAACGGTGAAGGACTGCTAATGCGACGATTCTATATTTTTCTACGGAGTTTCCTCTCTTTCCTCTAAATAACTAAGTTATTTTTTAGAACGTAGCTGGAATAGTTGTCATTAATTGGAGATTAATGGCAAAACTATCCCTACTTTCTTTTTCCTCTATAAATAATCAAGTAAAAAGAGGACTCAACTATTCATGGAATTATACCTTTTTTTTTTGTTACTGACACTGGGTATCTAAACTTTTGACCCGATTAATCCCTAGAGCGATCAGCCCTGTCTCACGGTTCTTCGGGGATACTCCTTCAACAGTTGAACCGGAAGAGATCGAAGTCTCAGTAAATCTCCACCAACCATCTAGCTAAATCAAGAAAGCGCTCATAGCTTTTAGTGGATCAGTTCGGACTTTGCAATCGCACCATCTCTGAAAAGCTATCAAATACTGAAGTCATTCTTCATCCACCAGGCAAACTATATAGAGGATTGCCTCTATAAATTTTTCAAAAATTCATCGTCGAACTGTATCTCAACAGAGAATTAAATTATATTCTCCTGTAAAATACATCATTGTTTTTGCCACTACACAATGCCCTTAAGGAAATCTATTTTAAACTTGACATGGAGGTATACCTACTGTCAATATTTTCCAAGTCTTTTATTTATTTATTTATTATTATTATTTTAACTATTATTAAGTATTTAAATTTTCAACTCAACAAATTTAAAAAATGACTAAATCCAAAAACACTTATAGCTTAGCAATCTAATCTGACTTTGGCAGTCGTGCTATCCAATACTGAAAACATATTTTATTCGTGCAGACAAACTCTTACGATGTCATTGTCTTCCGAGATAGCTACAATTAATGAGATTTGAAGATGCAGGTTTTTTTGTCAACGGAAGAGTTCATCAATGCAAACTTTCTCAGCACAGATTGGTTGAAGGGTCACAAACTTTACCAAATATCAGATAACTACTAAACTAATATCAATTAGATCGATAAACCAATTTTTCCAGTTAACATAGTGCATGCATTACTGTCAATATAATTCAAATATCTTTTAAAAAATATGGATAACAATATGCATCTGTTCACCGTGTACTCATAAGGCAGTAGCAGACTGAAAGATCAGAAAACAAGAGAATTTAAAAGCTCAAAAATAATCCAGCGGATAGATTTGGAATTTCTCTTAGCAAATCCACTCAATAGTAACTACTGTTCGTGTATATACACTATAAGTGAAGGCGGGACTTGAACCTAAGACTATTGCGACAACTTTCAAAATTCCTACCGACTGAGTAATTTGTATGAATGTCAGGAATGAATTTCAGTAGGCCAGTACTCTGCGCAGAGCTACTGGAAGTTCATCACAGGTTGTCTCAAGTGGACAGGAATCCGGTGGAGGATACGCTGATCTGATGATGAAGCTTGAATGGAGGATTCTTGGTGGCCTTGGCTTAATCCACTCAGGAATATACTCAGAATCGAGCAGTTGTCCTGGAACACTTTGGCCGCAAGGAAAGCCAGGTCCTGACCTGGTTTGGTTCTTAATAAGGGATACATGTCCTTTGCTCAGCGATTATCATGGAGACAGTAAGAACACTTCTTCAACTGTAAAATGGATTGAAAGGGGTAGAAAATCAAAAGGTTCATATTCAAGATGCATAGAAATGTACCCTTCTCTATTCTGGCTTGGCTGGACTGGAACTCAAACTCACAAAAGCTGATGGAGAAAAAATTGGGAACACAAGGTCTTCAGAAATGTGGTCAGAGAGATTGACGACATGCTATCAAAGTCGAAAGAATTTCTCAGTATTTGGAGCTAGAGGAGGAAGCCATCGGACGAGCAGATTCTATAAGGCTGCTGATTTAACAGCAAAGAAGTGAGACACAACCTTTCTACATTTGCTGCCTAATTTTGAATGTTCTCCTGCAGTAATCAATATGTTTTATCCTCCTTATACTGATATCTTGTATTGAGACTGAACCTTATAGTTGATAAAAATTTATTTCTTTTGATGTCAATAAGTGAACCATCTAGTGTAACTTTCCAATTATTTTTCCATACCACCCTAAATTGGTTGCTAGTTTTGGGATACTATTTCCTATTTAGACAAAACCATGCAACTGAGAACAGACGAATTAAACATGTACTATGGGTTAGCACATTACTAACAATCTAATATGTTTTATTATTAATCATTGAAGGTGCAAAGACCAAAACTGAGAACCCTGGTTTTATTTCTGATATAACCACCATTTGTGACTTAATTGGCCAGTGTCTGATTGAACTAGACGCATGGATCAAGTAATCAGTGATTAGTAGTCGTTTAGAGGAATTTGCAATATCCATCATTTGTTCCTCTCATTTTAGTGATTGTAGCTCTGATAAACCAAAGGACCAGTACTGGAGTTCAAGCCAACTCCGAGAGTAACTAATAAGATGACTGTTCAACTATTTGTAAAGATTATAGTATTGTTGTTGGCACCATGCTTTCTGTGAAGCTAAAATGCTTGGTCAGGATGATCTTTTGCTACAAGAAAATGGAGTTAGTTATATATGCTTGGTCCATTCCAAAGTTTTCAAAAAAAGTGTAAGTGGTATGCTGTTGGTTGAGTTTGACCCATTGCATAGAACACATGCAATATGTGACGGCATTGCAATTAGTATGAAAAATGATAAAACATTTATATTTTTAAAAATGAATAACATGTACGATAAATACATTCATCGAAGTACCCAATTCATATGTACACATTGAAAAATATATGTTGGTCATACAATGGCAACACATGAAATAAAACAAACAATGTTAGTTAAAATTGTTGAATAGATAATATACTTAAGTGGCATGCATATAACCAATATCTAAAGTGATTGGAACTTGCAAAACTAGCGTTTAAGTTTACCCTTACAACTTATAAGCAACTAAATAGAGTAGCTTAGGGTATAACTCAATTTCATTAAACATAAAATGGCCCAAATGAACCAAATAAAATTTCTTTTTTCAACTGTATGTGTAGGTTGGATATGTCATATGCGGCCACTATGCAGTCTCCTAGAAAATCCACCTAGGCATTGGTATACGCAACCAAGCAACCACTTTTTAAAACTATGGTAATGCATCATTACTGACTAATAGGAAAATTTTCATGTGCAAAAAATAGCATCAGCAACTATCATTTCAATATTTGGAGCATGAATCTACAATTACTTTGAACACATTTTTTGTGGTAAGGTTCATTAAATAGATATAAATTCCTAACCTAGTAGTAGTATTATCACTCTCAACAAGCCATTGATTAGTACTAGTAATAGATTTATCATTGATTTTGAAATATGAATAACACAAATGTCCTGTACTAGAAATAATAACATGAAGTGAAGCATTGGAAGAAACAAAAGCAAGCCACTTTTGCACATAAATTATGAAGCAAGCACCTGGTAGAAGAAAAACTGAAAATAAACAACTATTCAGCAAAGGATCTGTTTGAGTCCCTTCCGCGTTGGATATGAAAGAAAACCGGCTCCAAATTATGAGAATACCAATTATGCTCCAAAAACTCATCTTGTGGGCACACTTATTGTACAGGTACCCAGTAGAGAAAGTGGTTGCCGAAGGATTGTTAACATAATCCTTTCAATATGTTACTATCTGATGAGCACTGTGATGCCCTGATCTTTTTGCATTTCCACGCCGAAGTAATCTTCATTGAGACTCCACCATCAGGAACCACTTCTGTATCATCTGAAGACATATTACTTTCTGCAGAATCCAAATCTGATTCTTTCTTGAAAGAAGAAAGATTTTCAGATGGTGACAATTTTTTTGGCTCTACTATATCTCTAAGGTTGCATTGACTCAAAAGCAACTTCTTTTGCTTAACTCTCACTTTCCTACTACCAGCTACTGATCTGAGCAACTCATTTTTTTGTTTCTTCATGCTGCGACAGAATTCTTCTTCCTCCTCAAAAATGTCAGCTTTGGAACATACAACAGTTTTCCCTTCGGAATAGTTACTTGTGATACTCTCTGCATTAAAAGCAGGTGCAGTTTCATTGTAAACGTCATCATTGTTACATGGAACTTCTTGCCCAGAATTCCGAATCAGCTTTTCCCTATGATTACAGATTATAGGTGAACTATTCATTGCATGATGCAGCTTCCTTGTTTGTTCTTCATCAGTTTTTAGGCTTCCAGAAGGATGGTAAGTCTTATATAGGAGCTTTATTGGGATATGCTTTTTCCTCATTTTAATTTTGTTTGAAAAGACTTTTCTGCATTTGCTATTCATCGTGATGGAATCCAGAAATAGCAATGCATCCTTGGCATCGGCTTTAGCTTTTGTAGCTGCTGCAGCTTTCTCAATTGCAGTTTTTCTTGCTACCACAGCAATTTCAGTTGCTGCCAAAGCCACAGATTTGGAAACCTCGATGATCTTTTCTGGAGTCGAATCTGGGGAATTAATAATATCCCTAAGCCGAGCACCAAGATCACCCGAAACAAAAGGAACTGGCGGCAGGTAATCAAATTCGGAATTCTCCCTCCTAAGTTCAGCAAGCAGACGCTTACGAGGAGGCAAAAAATTATTAGCATCGAAAAACTCCATCCTATTAACCCTTACGGTTCAACGATTATGTATCAATCCGGCTATCGCATCAAAATCCAATCTTGATCGATAACCTTGGGGATTGAATTCATCATTCGCAGATGATGAATCACAAGGAAAGATCGCAATAAGCTTCAAGATCAGATTTAGGATCAAAATATGATCGACGCCCAGCAGATCTTTCCATTGCTGCCACAAAATTAAGATCAAGTAAGAAAAATTGAGCCAAAAACAAACTAAATCCAATAAAAGCAATCCGAAATAAACAACTAAAACGAAACAACAGACTCAGCGAATCGTAGTTTCAGGTAAGGATTATGCCAAAACCAATAGATCATAAATTCAGAGGTAGCATCACAAAACCAACAAATTGCAGATTCAGTGGAAGGATCGACATGAATAACTACCTAGTTCCGCGGAAGTGGCGATTAGGGTTTTCCGGACGGGAGATTCGGACGTAGAGCTACCATCAATGGTGGAATTTTTCGCCCAAAACCCATGAGAGAGAGAGAGAGAGAGAGGGGGGGGGGATTGATTATATATAAGAACATGGACTATCACCAATTAGGAGGAAAAATATATAAAATTATAAATATGCCCTTAAGTAGAATATTTTTAATGAAATTTATTTGAGAAAAATTACACTTATTTTAATATTAATTTATTTTGTTAATTCTATGACAAGAGAAAATGGATATATCGCATTTGGAAATACATAAAAAAAAATCTATTTCAAAGAGATTTTTAGAAATTATAAAATTTTTTTGTATTTATTTAGAAAAAAAAATATAATTTAGATATTAAGCAAATCTATATATAGTTCTTTTCTCCTTGCTTTGAACCGCGGGCAGAGGTCGAACTGCCATTCCCGCCATTCCCATTCCCGCTATTTCTCCTCCGGCGACTCGTTCAAGTCCAGCTTCGACCTCTTCTTCTTCCTCTCCTTCCGCTTCCTCGACGTCTCCGGTGCAGTGACAGAACCACTATCGTTGCAATTCCAATTCCAGTTTGCGTTCGTCGATTCAGGGGATTCGTTCAAGTCTACCTTCGGCCTCTTCTTCTTCGTGTTTCTCGTCTCCTCTGGCGATTCGTTCAGGTCAAACTCCAAGCTGTTCTTCTCCGTCGGCGAGGGCGAAGAAGGAGAGGATTCGTCGGGAAGTTTATTCAAGTCCAGCTCCTCCTCCGCCTCTTTTCTCATCGTACTCGTCTCGGTCGTAATTTGCGGTGGCTCTGGTGCCGGAACGCTTGGAACAGGAACCTCCGGCGGCGGAATCAGCGCCGGACGCGGTTGTTTGGAGAACACATACGACAGCATGGCTGCCGTAGACCGCCGCGCTTCCGCTGCTTCTTCCTCCTCGCTGATTCCTCTCTTCTTCTTCCTTCGGCCTTTGGTCGGGCCGTACTCCCGCTCCTCCTTCGCTTTCTGGTAGCACCCATTCTCACCCTTGTGGCTGGCGGAGTGGCCGCCGAGGGACTGCCGGCTCTGAAAATCGCGCCCGCAGTTGCGGCACACGAACCGCCGGTCCTCCGGGCTCGAGTCCTTCTCCACCAAGGAGATCGCGGCTCGGCGGAACATCGCCGGGTGCTTCCGCATGTGGCCGTGCAGGGCCTTAATCGAGGGGAAAACCTTGTAGCACGTCCCGCACTGCTGGGGACCCGCCGGAGCACTCCCTCCCTGGCGCCTAGTCCAGCGAGAAGGTTCACCTTTTCCTTCCCCACCGATGGCCGGCGCTTGATCCTCTGCCTCCTCTGATTCATCCTCCTCCTCTCCTTCTTCAGCGACAATGAGGCAGGTGCCAACTATGTGACACGCTTCGAAGGGATGGCGAGGGGGAGGGTCATCGCCGTCGCCGCCGCCGCCGCCGCCGCAGCAGCCGCCTCCTGCGCAAGAAG
>JBAMHZ010441139.1:0-10116 GCA_037177395.1 Alpinia galanga | reverse complement strand
CCAAGATGATCTGCCTTGGCTCGGAGATATACATGCCGACCGAGCTGATTTGCTTTGGCTCGAAGATCTACTTGCCGACCGAGCTGATCTGCCTTGGCTCGAGGATCTGCCTATCGACCGAGCTGATCTACCTCAGCTCGGGAGCCTGCCTGTTGACTGAGTTGAGATGCCTCAACTCAGGAGCCTCTCTGTAGGCTGAGCTGATCTGCCTCAGCTTGGGAGTCTACCTATTGATCGAGCGAAACTGCCTCCACTCGGAAATTTACTTGGCAGTCGAGTCATTTCATTCGAGCTCGTCCGACTTCCCTATGAGTGCCTCAGTTTAATTATGATTGGTGCGAACTGCTCTAGCCTATTCTTGCATCTGGACCTGAACACTCAAGGAAATTCTGTTGACTTCAGTTGATCGCTTTTGTCCTATAGCTCTATAATATGAAATGAAAATACAATGGTATCAATTGGTCTAGTATTTTTTCATTGATAGATTTAAAGTATGATATATATATATATATATATATATATAGTCGACTTTCAAAATTCATCTCTAATAAATATCGAATTTTGATGCTTTATTTGATCCCGCAAGTATTTTATCATAAAACTCAAATAGGTGAGACAAGGAAAAATAAAATGCAACCTTATTCTTTTGGAGCTCGAGAGAAGAAAAAAAAAGTACTAATAGACAATTGACGAGGATAATAGGAAAGGCTCAAATTCAGTGAAATTAAATATTTTTTATTTTGATCCAATTAAAAATAATTAAATAGTATTAGAATATTGTTTATATAATAGAATATTACTGGACCAAAATTTGATAAAAGGTTTTATTTAGACAATTTTTAATAAATTGATTTTTTTTATAGTGCATTAATTGGAAGAAAATATATGGATAATTAAAAATTAAAAAAACGACATGAAAAATAAAACCTCGGACTGCTGCAATTTTAAAAAACTAACTTTGAAGCCGATCTTGAAATTCCACTAATCGTTCGAAAGCTGTATGGAGTCATCGAGTTGTACAAGTGTTTCTTACAATATGGTTTGTGAGTGATCCGTCAACAGCTACGGCAGACCGATGCCATTGCAGGTTACTGCTTAAGTTAAGTTAGCACGGCGGTTCAACTTATCTACCAGCTTTCCTTTTTAGCATGCGCTGCTTTCAATTCCCCAACGCTTCCAATTCCTACTGTAACCTACCCACCTCGGAGCAGCATTGAAACCCTAACTTCAGATCTTGTTGTGTGCGAGCCTTTATCCTTGGGGAGGAGCCATGGCCATCGCCGGCGATGCAGCCACAAGAATCATAGTGGTGGTCGTGGCGGCGGCTTTGCTCTCGCAGTCGTCGGTCTCGTCCAACTCCGAGGGGGATGCTCTGTACGCGCTGCGAAAGAGTCTTTCGGATCCTGACAACGTGCTTCAGAGCTGGGATCCGACGCTTGTGAATCCATGCACTTGGTTCCATATCACTTGCAACCAGGACAATCGGGTCACTCGAGTGTAGGCCTTCTTTCGCCTTTTTTTTTTCCTCCTGGTCTTTTGAGTTAGCTTTTGATTCGTCTTAAATTTTGAACTTTGTCCTAATCTGGTAGGGGTAAGATAGTTTGTTGCTCTTGGTGGCATATTGGTGGTTTCACTGGGCTGATAGTCGAACAATATACGTGTGAAGAAGTTTAGGAAAGATTGTAAATTTGTAATAAGCGTTGATCTGTGCGATTCGTGTATGTTTTTTTTCTTCCCGAAATCTCGTGTGTTTCATATTTGATTGACTTCAATTTTGAAATGATTTTCCAGATTAAGTCATCTTATGATAAGAGGGACATCTAGGAATACCCAGTATAAATTTGAGGTGGCACCGTTTAGATGGTTACATTTCACTTTTCATGTCAATATTTTATCAATACCGCAGTTCTTTTCTTGGCGGACACAGCATTTATATTCCTCTTCCGATGTGTTACTCATGAATGCAGCTGATTGAGAGAGGAATTTTTTATTTCTAGAATCATATTTTGATGAAGTTCCTTAGTGAATTCACATGGAGTACATTAGTTGGAAGAGTTTCTCCATTTCTTCTAGCTGTGGCTAACAGTTCTGCGAGATGTACAAATAGACACTCAGATTATCTTCAAGGGTGGTCATAAGTTTGATTCAATGTAAAACTTGACAAAGGTGAAAAAAATGCTCTTTAAGTCTGTCATTGGTTGAAAATGTAAGAGAAGAAGGGAAATCTGCAATTTTCTGTTTTTTCCCTAATTGGCTGAAAGTAGGTTTTTAGTTGCTCTTATTCTTTGGTAGTCATATTTATAATAATTTTGACTATAACCACCTCAAAAATGCAACTTTGATTTACTTGTTTCCTTCATTTAACTCACAAAATAGTGGGTGCTAGTTGCAAGTTTTTTATTTCAATTACTTGGTTACATATCTAACATTTCTAATAAGACCTGAATATGTTAATTTAATCATTTTTTTTGTTGCGTAACTATTCTTATGATTTTGTTACTAGTATTTTTTCTTTGTTATTCACATATTGTTTTTGCAGGGACTTGGGCAATTCAAATTTATCTGGCCATCTTGTTCCTGAACTTGGACATCTTGAACACCTGCAATATTTGTGAGAATCACATATCTTTAGCAGTGACTTCTCTAGTTGATATGCCAACCTCTATTCCTGTGTTCTTTCCATTGTCTTCATAAAATACATCTTTAGCAGTGACTTCTCTAGTTGATATGCCAACCTCTATTCCTGTGTTCTTTCCATTGTCTTCACAAAATACATATTATTTTTCTATTTCTCTGAATGTGGTTTAAACATGCTAGTCAAAGTACTCATTATTAGATTGAGATTAAGGAAAATTAGTTGACTATTTTATTGCACCAGGAACCCATTAGATTGGAAGTTCTGTTTAGTTATCCATATACAACTGTCTAGGTTTTGTATCAGTCATCCTTATCTTGTATGCATAGAGGAACTGTAGTGGGGAGTGATATTGGTATTCCTTAGTGATTATCATAAACAAAATATCTAGAGAGATGACATCAGTCAATTAATTTATCATTTATTTGTTTTGTCCTTCCAACACATGCTTGCATCTTGTGTCCAATGCAAAGGCAATTACTCAGCAATAAAGCATATATATTCACATAATCAAGGGTGATATTATTTTTAGAATTCAGATGTATTGATAGTGGTTACTCTTAAACATGGTATATCATTGTTTTGCTGATAGGCTTTGTTTGCTCCGATACCAAATTGTGACACGCCATATAGTCGTCTTCAACAAGGTGTTATCAGATGCAACCAATATCCTATTATATTAGTATCACAGTTTTGTCCAGTGGTGAAAAGTGTGGAGTTTTGTAGGAGATCAGCCATCCCAAAATTGCTGTATACTGAGCACACTTAGCATCAGACTTATTATGAAGAACCAAACCAATTTCACCCACTTTTAAAGCATATCAGAGATATCTTAGTTACTGAGAGTATGTAAATTCATTTTAAAGCATGTCATACTTATTGGCGTAATTACACCCACTTTTGATCATTTTCTTCTCTAAGAACAGATCTGCAATGCTCTCCATATCTACAATTTAGTGTTTTTCCCCCTAATTTTCTCAATTGCACATTTCATATTAGCAAACAAACATGGGCAATAATTTCCAGTTAGTCACAATCCAACCTATGATAACAAACTATTTTCCTTAGACAACACTATTCTCTTGGAGCTTCTACTTCTTTCTGGAGCTTATACTCAACAGACCAATTTTTATTCCAAATTCTAAACATTAATGTTCATGTGATTGCAATGCACATGGACCCTAATATTATAGTTGCAAATGAACAAGGTGTTTGTGAACAAGTTCGATACTAGCTCAAATAACAAGTTGTTTATGTTCCTTCGATTCAATAGTAGAACACAAAAACTAGTGAACTCAATTTGTTAACATTCATGAACTTGCAAACATTTTATAAGCAAACTTAGTTATTTAAAAGGGCAGTCTGGTGTACGAAGTTTCTGTCATTGCAGGATTCTAGGGAATGATCTATTATATGCAGTCTTATCTTACTTTGCAAAAGGTTGCTTTTATAACTCAATCTCATGACCTCTAGGTCACACGACAACAACTTTATCGTTACGTCAAGTCTCCCATTCAACTTAGTTATTTACTTTTCTAAATTTTGATAATGGCCATATTTCTTTATTCTTTATTCAGATATATACAAAATATAATATTTTATAATTTCAAATTATCTATAACACAATAACAAAAATGTGAAAATGATATGTATTATTTGTTTGGTCAATGTTTTAACTAAATATAAAGACAACAATGTCACTAGTTAAGCTAATTAAACATCTCAAGCTTGGCTTGAGCTCAAACAGATTTTGAATATGCAAGTTTGATAAGAAATTAAACAGTCAAGCTCAGATTGGCTTAGCGTGCCTTGTTTACACTCCTACCATGTTCCTGGATTGACTGATCAGATTTGGATGAAAATTTGTTGGATCCTTTCTTGAAAATTATAGTTACTGGGATGTAAAATCATAACTGAGCAATCTCACTAATTTAGATTGACCCTTCTTGACAATAAGTCTTATTTATCTCTTCCCAGCTCTTTTAGGTGATTTTGTTCATTTCGCTGATTCTGGTCTATTTTGATATTTAGAACCAGATTTGTGAAAATCTAATCCTTCAACAAATTACCATCTTTACTTATGAAGAGTGAAGTTCTCAGATCAAGTACAGATAAGAATGCTACATTTTGCCTGAATACTATGGTTGATAAGCTTCAAATATTTCTTGCTCTTGATGTTAGATGTCATAGAACTTATCATGGTTTCTGGATGAACTTTCACTTTAGTTTTTTGCTAACGAAGAGCACTGTAATGATATTTGCTAAAGTATAGTACTTTTCTTTGGTGTGTTTATAGTGAAGAAAACTAATACTTCTTAGTATCAAGCCAAAGTCTATAATGCTTCTGTAACCCCACTCATGCAGGGAGCTCTACAAAAACAATATTCAAGGAACAATACCAGCAGAATTTGGTAATCTGAAGAGTCTCATTAGCCTAGACCTGTATAATAACAATATCTCCGGTGTCATCCCTCCAACGCTAGGGAAGCTGAAGTCCCTAGTGTTCTTGTAAGTTATCAATTTTTAGCTTTTATTTTAATATGAAAATCATCCATCAAAAAAGATATTTGGTATTGTTGGTGGGATCATTACTAAACAGATGTTTCATTAGCCCATGTTTAAGTAAATTATTAAAGAGGACAATGAACACTATTTCTGATTTTCCGTATTTTAGTTTTAAATTGTAGAAAATTATATCTTTCTGTGCTTGTTTTGGATTGCTTTCCATCTATTTGTACCACTATGAACAATAATACATTTAATGTTTACTTTCCAGACGGCTTAATGATAACCGTTTGACTGGTCAAATTCCAAGAGAACTGGTTAAAATTTCTACACTTAAAGTTGTGTAAGTGCATCAATTTGGTTAATATACATCATGTTATTCATTGCAGGACGTAGGCTTGATGTACATTAGTTTATTCCCTACAATACTTACCTTTTCTCGTTATGGTGTGCTTGGTTTTGTTGCTTGCAGGGATGTATCAAACAATGACCTTTGTGGAACAATTCCCACTACTGGGCCATTTGAACACTTCCCCTTAAACAAGTACCATCCTGTTCTCAATGTTTCTTCCTTATTTATTATTCTTTACTTATAGTTCTCTGCTATATATGTACTGGTTGTTTTGAACTAAAATAAATTCTTTTGCTACTTGATAAGCTAGCAAATTATACGAATGAATGTCAGCTCTCATATATAGTTAAAGGCAGTGACTTGAGCTATACTGTTCTTTATATTACTAATTAGGAAGAAAAAAATGCTGCAGCAAAATTTGAGTGAAGTTGACCTCTCTAACTATTTATGTAGTTGATTAAATCGACAATAAAACTTATGAGCAAAGTTGGTTTAAGTTTCCACTGTGTGATTAATGTAAGGGGCCGCTTGCTATTTATTAAGTTAAAATTCAAGTTGAAGAAAAATGTAATACAATTTGCTTAATAAGCTGATAGTTTTAACTTAGGGATGATAACCTGGTTTAAAAGTCAACCTACATTAAGTCCAACTGAAACTGGGACTAAGCAAGCATTGAAGATGTTGTAAGAACGGTTGTCAAGATTGCAATCTGTATCTTAGGAGTCTGTGATCCTAAGAATCAAATTGGCATTAACAATCCAAGTGTCATGTTGCATCTTAATTTGATTAGGATCTACCTTGTGAAGGTCATTGAGATTCACGTGTATTTAATAGAGAAGGTAAATCACCTCTGAATCTCCCTTGCGAGAATGTACTGCTTAACATAGTCACTTTTTAACTGAGTCTCTTTCCCGTTGCTGTCATAACTGAATCTCAAATAGTCAGTAATTGCTATTCACTTCTAAGTCCTTGTGACGAATGGAACCATTATTTCCTGTCTAGGTGCTTTTTCAGAATCCATTGTTCATTAAAAATCATGTAGGGGTATACATTAATTGCTAAGAATGACTCATTGTTGATGTTTGTAAAAGCAGACATTTTTATCGATCAATCATCTTTGATTGTGGAATAGTTATGCAGATGTCCGGCAGACACACACCTACTTCAACAATAAGCTGATCGATGATAATAGTTCCATACCTAGTGGCTTGGTTATTTGGGTAGAAGAATTGAGCGGAAAAGGTATTTGGAGAGAAAGCAGACATTTTTGCGCATGACCTACCCTTGACATTGAGCCTACATTTGTGTTTAGTATAGTTTCACCATTTTCATCTAGCTATATCAGTCCCAATTCCTAACTATTTAGTAACTATTCAGGTTTGGTTACATAGATCTTATCCATCCATTGAATTTTATTGAAGACTATAATGGTAATCAGATTCAAATCAATTAAATTATATTGTCTTGTAAACTGTGATCTTGGCAGAGCGAACTCAATCTTGCATAGAGGCCCACGGAGAACAATTGAACGTCATCCCTCTTACAAGCATCATTGTTTATAAAAAATCTTAGATCAATGTGTTGAGAAGAGCCACTACAACTATGAGAGTTGAGGGATATAGATGAACCACTACCATGAGACATATAGATGCTAGTAATCAAAATGCAAGATGAGCTTAGGTTTATAGAAACTTGTATAGAAAATGCAGATAACTTGAGCAGCATTTTCCTTTATATATTGGCAAACTATGGATTATAGAAATTTGCATTGTTAATCATATTATCGTATGTTTAGAGAAAACTCAAATCACTTTCTTGTATGAGCCTAAACATATTTGGACAATCACCCTTGTGATGAAAGAATGAATTCAGATGTATTCATTGATTGGTTAATTGAAATAATAAACTTGATTATTATAACATGACCTCTATTGAAGAAGTACAATTTGCACTGGACATACTATTGTGCAAAAGGTGATTTGCTCACCTCAAGCACCCCTACTAATCAGACCCACAATCATTGTAAGGAAGATAAATCGCGGTGATCAAGCAGCCTCGTAGGCGGGCAGATCATACTTCCCGGGAGGCCCTCGAAGATTGACCCTTGCTTCAATCCTGCAATCATCTGCTAGAGTACCAACTCGCCTACACCCGTGGGGATTGCAGTGGACATACTAGAACATATTGGGGATGTGTCTAAACCAATAACAATTGATCAAGACGAAAAGCTATCAAATATTGACTTGAAATAAAATGTAGACTTAGAGAAAGATATGTATCGCATACTTGATGATTAACTGTACAACAAATTTGTAAATCTAAAATGGTCATAGTTAAGTATAATAGACTACTAATCACAATTTGAAATTTATGTAGGCATTGTCATATTATCAAAGAACCTAGATTGACATTTCCATTCACTAATGGACTTTGACAACAAAAAAAAAGTGCGAGATATTTTCATTTACAAGTAGAGGATGTCTTTTTTAAAGCCCAGAGGATTGAATATAATCTTGAGCATAAGGAAACTTTATAGGATGATTACCATTTTACATCTAGAACACCGAAGACCAAAAACACGACTTCAAAGGGAAGAAGATTATCAAAATGTATCAACACTAAGTGCTCTGACCTTGCCTGAAATTCATGGACCTATAATTGTGGTACGAAATTTAAGAAAATTCCTCATTTGGCTTTTTCATAGAAGATCCTTTTAATGATTTGACTTTAAAGGACATCTCTTACAATTTTTTACTTGAGTCTTCTCAAGAGCACACTAACTAGTCTCTACTCAAACCTTATAAAGAAGAGCCTTCTGGCAGTCCTTTGCATGAAATTGTGCTTACGGAGCCTGTGTTGGTTATCCTTTCAAGTGGAACTCACTGCAAATGCATCCTTTGGGTTTTTTTTCTTCTTCTTTTTCTGTTCGCTTTCTGTTTCCTACCTCTAACTGTTCCATTATTTGCAGTTTTGAAAACAATCCACGACTGGAAGGTCCAGAGTTGCAGGGCCTTGCATTGTATGACACAAACTGCTGAAACGGAATTGGTGATATGAAATCACAGCACCAAATCATGGTTGGCGTTAACGCGATGTGTGAAAGTAGGTTTAAACATTGAACTTGAGCTTTAATGTAGGTGCAACCTATCTTGTTTGTAATCGTACCTTAAGACATATTTTATTTGTAGCTTATGTAGATAAAGTCTATCCTGAATGAATGCTGGTTCTCAATAAAAGTTGGATTATATTTAGTGCATTTAAATTTAAATCTGGGGATTTGGTCTTCTTATCATTGCAACAGACAGTTTTATTTTTTTCCCCCCTAGATGACACAGATGTAAAATCTCTATCCTGAATGAATCTGGGGATTTGGATGTGTTAGACCTCGTTTCGTGAACACAAGAGTGTAGCTTTGTTCCTTGACGAAGAGTGAACAACGGTGTTAGATGACTCAATATGCAGGCCGTGTTAATCCCGGATGGGAGCGTACCTGCATAGGCCACAAACATGACCAAGCATGGTCCAGTGCTCGGCTCGAGTGCAATTTATTGGTTTTATCCTACCAATTAGTTATAAAATGACCATTTTTTTCCTAAAAAATTTAAATATTTTGATCGATAAGTCATAAAATAGTGTTAAAATTTTTGGAACTATAAAATATAATTAATGCAATTAATACTGTAGATATACAATTATGGATGTCCAATAAGTTGGACTATCCATGGCATAGCCTAACTAGACGTGATTCCAATCATGGCTAACACTACCCATAAAGATGTGTGTCGTGTTAGGGTGTTTGGTTGGGTTTAAATAGTTAAAATGATGCAATTTAACTAAATTACATTTTAATTTTTTAAAAGAATAATTAGTTTTGAAAGTATTTTAATCAAATTAACTTTAAAATACATAAAAATTTCCTATAAATATCTATTATTCTTATTATCTAGGCTCAATTTTTTTTAATATTCACTCTTTCAACTAGGATTCTCTATCTCTCTATTTATTTTATTATTTATTTTATAATAACCTTTCTCTCTAATTCTCATAATTCCTGGTAAAATTATCTCACGTCGTTATAAGTACATCACCCAACAACGTAAATCCTACACATTGAGCTAATATTTTTTATCTTTAATCTATTTTTCTTACTTTTTTGAATAATTAAATATAATTTGCTCGTAAAAGAGCTTGAGCCAGTGGAGCATTAGTTTTTTTTTATAATTTAAATTTTACCATTTAATTAAATTTTAGAGATGGATAATTCAATTCACGAAAAGTTTTTATCAATCATCGATATAAAATTCAGAAAGTATCAATATATTCTGACGGATAGTCCAGTATTATTAATAGTTCAAATATCCTATACGTCTAATTTGTATTGCATAAAACATATAAATTTTGTAAGCTTAAGTTAGTTAAAGAGTTAAAGGGAAAACTGAGTTTTGTAGAGAGTAATTTACTCAACTATGCACTTATGTTTTCTAAAAATCTAAATTATGCATTTTAATTTTCAAACGACTAAATAACATAATCCCATGCTTGTCCAACGCGCAGCCGCCGCCGTATTCGTTGTGCTTTTTTTTTTTTTTTTTGGGAGGAAAAAAAAGAGAAAATCTAGTAACCT
>JBAMHZ010441128.1:0-10116 GCA_037177395.1 Alpinia galanga | reverse complement strand
AAATACCTCTTCCACCGCTCTTTTATTTCTCCATCATTTATTAATACCCTATTGCATTCATCTTTAATACATCTTATCTAAATAAGATCTTTTGTCTTCCTCTCTCTCATTTTAGCTATTTTATAAATATCTCTTTCCCTTTCTTCCAATTTTTGATATAACCGTTCAAAAGTTTCATTCTTAGCTTCATTAATTACTTTCTTAGTCTCTTTTTTAGTTATTGTATATTTTTTTAAGTTTTTCTTATTCTTACAAATATATTATTCCTTATAGACTATTCGTTTTTTCTTCACTTTCTCCTGTATTTTCTTATTCCACCACCAAGATTCCTTACTTGGTGGTGCATGCCCATTTGACTCACCGAGTACACTCTTAACTACTATTTTCAACTTTGATATCATTTTATCCCATGTCCCATGTCGTATTAGGATCACCGTTTATTTCACCTAATATTTGTAGTCTGCCTTTTCCTTAACTATGTTATATTTTCACCCTTTAACTTCCACTACTTAATTCTAAGAGTCGTATATACTTTCCTTCTATTAATATTATGTCAGAGGCATATATCCAACACTACTAATTTATGTTGGGTAGTTAAGCTTTCTCCAAAGATAACTTTACAATCTTTATAAAAAAATTTATCCCTCTTCCTAACCATAAAAAAGTTCATTTTCGATTTATTATTCTCACTTTTGAACGTGGTTAAGTGTTCTTTTTTCTTAAAAAACGTATTACCTAGTATAAAGTCATATGCTATCATAAAATCCAATATAGTTGTACCTTTTTCATTTTTTGTTCCAAACTCATAGCCTCATGCACCCTCTCATATTCCTCATTTTTCATTCTGGCATGCTCATTTAAATCGCCTCCTATTAAAATCATTTTATTCGGTGGAATGTTTTGTAATACTCCATTTAGGTCGTCCCAAAATCTTAATTTGATTTTTTCATCTAATACTGCTTGAGATGTATATACGCTAATTACATTCATAGTTTCTTTCTCCACTAATATTTTGAGAGTTATAATTCTATCCCCCTTTCTAACTATTCCTACATCTTTATCCTTTAATGAACTATCTACAGCAATACCTATTTCATTTCTTATTTTACTCTTTCCTATATACCATAACTTAAAACTCAAGTTCTCTATCATCTTTGCCTTCTCGTCTACCCATTTTATCTCTTGTACATACAAAATACTAATTCTTCTTCTAATCATTGTATCTACTACCTCTATTATTTTACCAGTAAGGGCTCCATGTTCTATATTCTAAATCCTAGACTATTAGTCTTCCTATCATATTTGTTCTTATCCAACCTATGGTGTGAGAACTCTTGCTTATTTAACACTATACCTAAGTTCTCATGGAGATGTAGCGGTCCTTACCGATTTACAATCAGACTCTGCAATGCAAACTCTTACATATTTATCACTACACCTAGTTCGGGAAATGTAGCGGTCCTTGCCGAAATTTTACAGTCGAGCCCTACAACACGTTTCTTCCGAGAAACAACCTAGCATTAGCACAATAGTTGAATGGATGAACATTTGTCTTAGTTTAGCGTTGGTCGGTAACCCAACACAGCCCTCCTCTTTTATCCGGACTTAGGGCCAACCATAATAGGGTTAACTTGTCGTGGGCGGAGTTGCTTGAAGAGAACAAACCCTCCTCTTTTATCCGGACTTGGGACCGACCATAATAGGGTTAACTCGTCATGGGCGGAGTTGCTTAAAGAGAACAAATGTAAAACAAATATCTATCTAGGCCTATTTAGCTATAGAATAATTATGTGTTATTTCTTTAAGCTAATATTTGATTTTATTACTGACTTCAGAAGACAAATAGAGGATCCTTGGCAACGGAGATTTGATTGCTCCTTTGCAACCTAGAAGACCAATGTACAAGAAAACAGCTTCTACTCAATGCAAGGATAATGTAGAATGATACTCCCAGACCCCATAAAAGTCAAAGACTCATACTCTTGGAAAGATCCAATTTAAAAAACAAACTAGAGAGATATGGATAGAATAGGGATTCTACCACCTAAGATATTGTAAACCACTTTTAATTAATGACTTCTCTTTAACTCAGCCTCCTTTCTTTCTCACAACTAGTGAGATTGGCAATAATGCAGTGGAGGAATAATAATGGTGTTAGTATTGCAACTCAGTTAGCTATATGTTTATGGAGTCTAGATAAGTTAAAATGAATTTGGAGAATTCAAGTTGATTTAACTCAAGTTCAACCAAGATTTACATATTGATAACACAATAATATTGGCTTTTGTGGTAATGTCTCATGCTATTTATATCAATATGAAACCGTTAAGCTACCTCCATATGCTTCACAGATAATCCTAAGAATGCATGAAAAAAACAACCAAATCATCAATAGGAACCGAACCTGTAAGATATCAAAATAAATTCACACGGAAAGGTCAACCAGTATAGATGCTAAATGCATTTGTTCCTTGTATCTCAATCCTCACATGCTATCTAATATTGGCAGTTTGGAAGATATGTAAACAAGCCATCACAACTCAACTGATAACTTATATTGGTATAACTAGCATAGTTACATAGTAGTACAGCATGGAACATGGCTGTAAGGATATGTAAAGGAAAAAACAATCCAATGGGAGATCAATGTATGATACCAGAGAATCATAGTTGCACTACAAGTGACCATATTATATCTCCAAGCTGATCTCAATAGGCTATCTTATGTTCATGAATTTGCCTTTGTTTCCACATTTATATCATGTTCTAACTAGTCTAATGTCATGATGTAACTAAGTCCAAGATAGTATGAAATGCAGCACTTAAGTTACAGGAACAGACCTCACCAGAAGTGAGTAGATTCACACTGATCACTATAGATGCTTGATATGTTGAAGATAGTAGTTGTTTTTGTTTCTGACTTTTTCAAATGTAAATACTCAAAATTATTTAGTTTCTTAATTACTTTTTCTTTACAAGATAGATGGTATTCCATTGTGTACGTGTATATATATTGTAATTCAACTTCTGTAATGATTAAGAAAATAAAATCATTTTCCAAAAAGTAGTTTCATGGGTATCAGAGTCTTGGGCCTCTTCTCCTATTAAATTTTTTTTCCTTTCTCCACTTGAACCGGCATGATGATGAGTTCAGTGATGCAGATTTCAATCTCATGCAACAATGTGTATTCTTCTGTCACACTTGAATCTCTCCCATCTACAGTGGTTTCACAATCCTTCCATGAAGACTTATCACTACATATTACAGAAATAAGTTAGAAAACAGATCGAGGAACCTAGTGTAAGCAATGAGTCTTTCAAAATAAGGCCCAAGTAGAACAATTGCAGAAGCTTCATTGATTCTGGAGCATCCAACCATATGACAAATATCCCATTTCTATTTTATTTTTATCCTGCTTGTCATGGGAATTCCAAGTTAAAATACCAGATAAAACATTCTTTGCTATTGCTGCAAATAGTTAAATAGAACTGTTTAAAACAATCGCTCTTCATATTATGATGCACATACCAAATTTAGCCTAATTTGATTGCTATTAGCAAGATAACTCTAACATCTTTGCAATTTGTTGTGAAAATGAGGGGCTTTAACTCAGGAGGATAATTGGACAAGATGGTGTACTCTACTATTTAAGCATGATGCTTGAATGAAAAATATATATATAATGCTTTAGAATAACTCCTTTTTGTGTTTCCAATAACAATGAAATAACATTGTGGGACTCTAGAATAAACCACCCCATTCCATTATCTAAAACATTTGTTTCCAAATCCATTTATTATGAATTTTATCAGTTAGGTAACACAGGCATATAGAATCCTCAGTTAAAATATACACAAAGTCTCATTCTTTCTCACATAAAAAATCTCAGGTACTCAAAGGTTCATACCATTTAATGATGACCAAACTAGGGTCTGCAATGTCTAACTTGTAAAAGAAAAATCTCAAACCATAAAATCACTGAATGATAAAGAAAACCAATTCCACACCTACATACCTTGGGAATTGACAATGGAATGAATCTATCTGAGGGTTCCTCAATAAAATGGTGCAACAAAAAGAGAAAAATGGCTAACATAAATTGCTAGACCTTTAGGGTGTGATTCCCATGATGGAAGGAAATCCAAAAGAAAATAAGGTGCCATAAAAAAATAGATTTCTTTTATATTGCTTCGACCTGATTTGGATGGAACCCTTAGTTCCACTTGCAATAGAGCTCAAATCTAACATTAAAAAACTTGAATATTTGTTCCTTTTCAAATATATTTTTTAATAATATTTTTTCATGTTTTTATTTAACAAATAAAGTTTTAAATTTAAATTTCCTTTCCTCTTTCCTTCCTGCAAGGAAAGAGTCGAACAAAAAATATTTTAGAACCATTTTTGCTGAGAGTTTTTTTTCCTACTTTCTATCCCTGGTTGTTTTTTTTCCCTTTTGTGGACACCAAGGCCTTGACGTTTACTATGCATGTTCCAAAATATCATTAGGAAGTGATTGTTCTAATAGACACCTATCTATGAAGTAAAATGTCTGTCCTTGATAGTCAAAAGTTTTCATTCTCCAATATCACTTCTTTTACGAGCATATCAAAATTTTGGTTTATCTCATATATTCCCCTTAGTATCTTATGCAATGCTTTTGTACAAATCAAACCCTGTAATCTAAACTCCCATTCACCCTCCCAAAAGAAAGCCCATGCCTATTCCCTCCTGTACTACACAACATATGTTTGTCCAATGCAGCATACTCACCCACCACCACTAGACATCAATCATCCCCTCCTAGCGTTAACTCATCACCGCATGTTTCACATGACGCACCTAGCTTTGTTAAGAGATTCTCGACAACCCTTATACCACCCTATTTTTCTCTTCTCGTGTGTCTAATTAGGTACTCATCCCACTATGTTTATGCTACTAGCATTTCAACAAAAACTACTATATCTCCATGAGAACTTAGCATAGTATTGCTCACACCCTTGGTTGGATAAGAGAATAGAATGTAGGAACGCTCACTAGTAGTGGTAGCAAAAGAAACTATTAATGTAATTAATATATATACACTTCAAATAGATCTGATAAAAACACCAAACATAAATTTTGAGAAGACCTAGATAAGGTAGTACAAAAACAAGATGGTTTAATAAAGGGAAATCTAAATGGGTATGTAGAGGTAAAAAAATGAGAAATATGATAAAGCACTTGAGAGTTATGATTTTAAAACAAGAAATGAAAAAAGAAAAGCTATATTGGATTTCATAATATTATATGAACTTATAATAACTAATACATTTTTTTCAAGAAGAGTGAATAATATTTGGTTATGTTCAAAAGTAGGAACAATAAATTACAAATTGACTTAATTATGGTAAAAAAAAATTATAAAAATTGCAAGGTCATCCCTAGAGAAAACAACCATCTAACATAAGTTAGTAATATTAGATGACCACCTCCAGCGTAGTATCAGTAGAAGTAAAACGTACATGACTCCTCTGATCAAATGGTGAAAGTTAATGAATTGAAAGCAAAATATCTTTAAATAAAAGGTAGGAGCACAGCTATTAGGAGAAATATATAGGGATTCGAAAATGACATGGGATAAGATAGCATCAAATTGAAAATAGTGGTCAAGAGCCTACTCAATAAGTCAAGAGGATGGACACCACTAAATAAAGGATCTTGATAGTGGAATAAGAAAATACAGCAAAAATGAACAACCTATATATCATTGTACATCATAAAAACAAAGAAACTTAAAAAAGTATGTAGTTACCAAAAAAGAGGCAAAAAAACAATGAGTAAAGACAAGAATAAACCTTTCAAACGCTTGTATTGACAATTTAATACCAAAGAAGAGAAAAAGGACATCTATAAAATAACTAAAGTGAAAGATGAATCTAATAGTATACTAGTAAAGGATGAGGAAATAAAGGAACAATGGAAGAGTATTTTTATCAACTTTTTAATGAAAGTTTAGGTGACCAACATAGCTTAGGAAATTTAAGTGGATCATAGGAATATAGAAATTTAAATTTTTATCAAATAATTATGTGTTAAGTGGAATACAAAATGGAAAAGTAGTTAAGCCAAATGATATTCCAATAGATGTATGGAAGTATTTAAGAAAGTATGATATTGAATGGCTTATGAAGGAATTCGACCTAATATTAAAAATGAAGAAAGTATCAAATCAATGGAAGGTATATACTATAGTCCCTTGTATAAAAAGGCATACAAAATTGAAAAGGCATTAAACCAATAAGTCATACGATGAAACTTTAGAAAAGTGTGATAGAAAAAAGATTAAAGAGAACAAGGTGACTAAAATTATTTTTGATTCATATCCGAAAGGTCGATGATAAATGCTTGTACAACAACAACAACTAAGTTTTATCCTACTAAGTAGAGTCAGCTCGATGATAGATACTTATATTGCAACAAAATTATGTCAAGCACAAGAATACAAATTAAGTAAAATAGGCATTGCCCAATTCATCTATATCTTGAAATTGCACCAACTGATTGTTTCATTTCATATGTACCTGCTAGTCAAATATTTTAGAGAGATGTGGCTTCTACCTTGTACTACCTTATTATACATATTCAGATATGAACCTGCTATCAGTTGCATGAAATTTGGTGGTAGAAATCCCTTCACATGTCTTTATCCATAATAGTCTGCTTTTCCTTTATTTTAAGGATTTTTTAATGTGTATTTTGTTCATGCTTTGGGACTAGGACATGGCATACCTTAGCCATGGATCCATTTATTGAATCATTCTTAAATTGAAGAATATATCAAAAAATGACATAATTAGCCAACTTTTACAGAGGAAAACAATCCACTAAAAAACAAATATATACCAGGTTAGAGCCTTAGAACTCAAAGGACACTAAAAATGTACACCATGGTAAAGAAAGTCATAAAAGATGCAAGCTAGAGATCTAAGAAAACTTCAAAAGTATGGAGTAATAAACATAGCCAAAGAAATAGGATTATTGCCTTTCTTGAGTGGCCTTTTTGATTGCTCTGGTGGTGTAGCAGCATCTGAATCTTTTGATGTAGAGGCATTCTCAACTTCTACAGCAACTCTCTGCAGTTAATAAAAAAACAAAGATGTAAACTCAAAAATTGGATGATACCACCTAGAACTATGGACTCCAAGATCAATCAAAGATAGATAATTAGCAAACTGGACACTAAAGCTGCCTATATATTCCTCAGGCAGTAAAACATGTGAAATATCTATGAATTATAAATGAAGAATTATATAATTTTCAGTCTTAAGTCCACCAAATCTGACAAACCTATATTCTAGACTTTGTGCCTATCCTTATCTTAACAAACACTAAGCTGGAAAATCACAAATGAGAAGATGAAACACCAAAAAAAATTGTTAGAAAAAGCAATAACAGTCATTGAAGCAAAGGATCAAATTTTAAATTGGATTATAAATTTTGTTATACAGCCTAATATCTTGGTAAAGAATAACACAATGAACATCCTAAAAAAGGTCCAAACTGTCAGACACAAAATAAAAGCTAATAAATATGTATAACAAATATTTGATTCTTAACAAAATCTTAAGATGAGTTGACGCATACAGGGAATGAGGGTAAGACACTCTAAACATATGTCAACTCGACTCTACTATGCCACTAATAAATCCAAAGTTCCATTAGAAATAAACAAACCTAGAAACCTCAAACATCATTGCCTAACCAATATTGACAAGTTGCATCCATGATGCACAGTTCTGTATGGCATATCAAAACTCAATGAGCAAACAGAAAGATCCCCATGAAAAATATAGCTTCAAACAACAATCAATTAGTCCAAGTGAATCAAGCTTCACAATCTAGTTCTTGTTTCAAATGAAAATCACTGTGTATTGTATGCTCCTTTTCAAGAAAATAATTTAAACAGTAAATCTATCCAAGTTAAAAGCTCAAAATATTTCAAAACAGGAACTATTTTACATGGATCATTTATCACTTCGGAATATTTTAAATAAAAAGGAACATTCAATCCTAGTCCTCAAATGTGGAACAGTAAGTCAAGAATTAGAGAACTTAAGTTTTGTGAGACAAGCAAATCATGAAAGGCATTTGTAGACTCCATACATTACAAGATTGTTTAGTAATTCACAAACATGAAAATATATTTGTCCAATTACATATACAGACATGAGGATACGAAAATGATTCCTACAGATTGCAACAAGTTTGATATTTTCACATACACAGTTGTGTGCCCAACCATTTAACTTAATCCACTAGGTTCAATGAATCATAAACATGTGGTCAAAAGCCATTAACTTACTAATTCCAGCTTAGTAAGAAAAAGAATAAAGAAATAAGAGAAAAAGAATGTCTGGAAGTCAATAGAAAAATATCACTGTTGAAAATCAATAGATGCAGTGTAGGGATATAATCATAACAGGTTAGACCAATAAGTTGGCAGGTGTATGGTTCTATTTATACAGGAGGAATACATAAATGGACATGAGGGTACAAGAATGTTTCCTTAAGGATTGCCAACCAAAGTTTAATATTGTCTCATATAGGTAGCAGTAAACACCAGCTTAGCAAGAAAAAGAATAAAGGAAGAAGAGAAAAAATATGTCTCAGAGTTGATAGACATCACTGTTGAAAATCAATAGATGCAGTGTACAGATAAAACCATAACAGTTTAGTCCACTAAGTAGGCAAGAGAATGTTTTTATTTATATACAAGCAATATAGTTTTTTTAAATGTGTTGCTTCTGATTTAATTTGACAATACAGAAATTTTATTAAAGCATCAATTAATTCGTTGTCAAAGAATATTGCAGTCTATCCCTTATTCCTCCTGTGTTTTATACAACCATAGAAACCTTCCTCTGCTTCTGGGAAGGTTTTGTTCTGAAATTAAATAGTCTAGTATAAAATGGATGCAACAAAATATTAGCATCCAAACATTCAATGGAGAAAGAAAAACAAACAAACTTCTGTGTTTCAGAACAACAGCAATCCTGCACGGTGGCATGCAATCTTTTTCTGGCTCACTTACCTTTGCAAATTCCTCAAGACTGCATGGTTCAAGCTTCTTGAGTGCCTCAACAGAAGCTTGCACATCATCACTATCACTTTCACCTGACCTGTTTTCATTATTACTAGTCCATTCTTCATGGCTTTCTGCATTTTCATCTTCAGCATCAGACTCAGATGTACATTCTTCTCCTGATTCCACATGACTATCATCTATTTCACTTTCAGAAGCATTTTCTTGACCAAAGTCCTGCATTAAAAAAAAGAGTTGTCAGATCTCTCCTCAATCATCAAACCCAGATCCAATGATACACATATCATATATGCGGCTCTTACATATGGGGTGAGAACATTGCTGTCAAGCACTAGCAGTGGGACCTGTAAATCCCGAGCCAGAGCTCTTACCATTCTTTCTCTCAGAAGCTCAGTGCCTAGAAACATTAACTAGATTTCAAACATTTCGAATTTACAATTTGGTGTGGAAGGAGAAAAGAGCAAAATTGCACATAGATAAACATGGATTGTAATTTTTCTAAAAAAAACCTGGTAAACCCTGCAGCAGTATCCTCCCAGTTGACGAGATCAGCCGAGCACCATAAGATGATGCAAAGTTTTTGTGTCTCAAATGAGAAGAAGTGCATTCAATCAGCAAATTCTTTGTGTGCTCCCTGGTAGGATAAAATAAAACATGTATGGATCAAAAGATATCACCTAAAAAGATCTCAAAAGGTCTTACCGAATATGGTATGGGAACTTATCCCATGACACCCTGATCTTTTCCCATGGAACTACCCTCCGCATGAATTCCTTCTTGAATCGCTGTCGCTTGGTTAGAAAAGGAGATCCCTTTATTTGACTATCAATTGACAACTTCTCACAGCTAAGCCAATCAAGCTGGTCTTGTTCCCCAAGCCAAGCATGTTCATTACAGTGATTTGAATCAGAAATAGCCTCTTCTTTGCTCACTTTTTCCTTGTCAAAACCAGTGGCACTTTTAACTGGCACATGTTTACCGCCGCTGGCATTATTCCCATCATTTTAAGAACTATAAAATCTACAGCAAGTAT
>JBAMHZ010441117.1:0-10117 GCA_037177395.1 Alpinia galanga | reverse complement strand
TACAATAATAGTTACCAAGCCACCATAGGTATGACTCCTTATGAAGCGTTGTATGGAAGAAGGTGTAGGACACCATTGCATTCGGAGGAGGTAGGAGAAAGGGCAGTTCTGGGTCCAGACATTGTGACCTATACCATGGATTTGGTGGCAAAGATTCGAGACATAATGCAGATAGCACAAAGTCGTCAGAAGAGTTATGTCGATCATCGATGGAGGGACTTGGAGTTCGCAGCGAGGGACCATGTATTTCTCAAAGTGTCACCACTAAAGGGAGTACTGAGGTTTGGGAAAAAGGAAAAACTCAATCCGAGGTATATTGGGCCTTTTGAGATTCTAGACTAGATTAGAACGCAAGCATACCGAGTCGCTCTACCACCAAACCTGGCAGAAGTTCATAATGTGTTCCACATATCCATGCTCAAGAGGTACATTTCTAACCCTACACATGTGATTGGTCATAAGGTCGTATAGTGGACACCGGATCTATCTTATGAGGAAATACCGAAACAAATCTTAGATCATCAAGTCCGGAAGTTGAGGAACAAAGAGATCAGGATGGTGAAGATCTTATGGGGAAACTAGTTGATGGAGGATGCTACCTGGGAGACCGAGCGGGATATGCGCGACCGCTATCCTGAGCTATTTGGTAAGTCAAATTTTGAGGATGAAATTCTCTTAAGGGGGGAGAGTTGTCAGGTCCCACGAATCAGATTTAAAAGAAAAAAAGAAAAAAAGACAGTAATTAAAAGAAAATTGATTTATTAAATTATTAGAAATTTGTTTGTGCTTAAACGGACTCATATGGCCGGATTAGAGGGATCAATTTACAAGGTTTGTTTACACACCCAAATAATTGCAATTTAGGGATATATAAGTTTAAAGAAAAACCTAAAAATTTTCTAAACTCCGTCGTTCCCATTTTTTTTTTCTTTCTTCCTGTTTTCGCCGCTCACTCCTTGGTGCCGGCTGTCGGTGATCGGTTTCCATCAAAGCTGACAGCCGGAGCTATCGATTCGACGCCGCTGGAGTAGCTCAGAGCTAGTTGGGTTCTTCTCCAGCGTCTTCAAGGCAAGTATTTCTTCGGTTAGAGGCATATGATGTTTCGGTCGGCTAGGTTTTCAGGACAACGCTGTTGTTTTCGATGAATTCGGGTTTCCTTCAAGGATGGTTTCTGATTTTTATGGATGCAGCGAATAGAATTAGGGATGGTGATGGATTTTCAGGTTCACATATAAACTGCGTTGGGTTTTTTTTTCTTTCATACATTGTTCTCTAATTACATATTATTATCCTATATCATTGCTTTCCTTTTATTACACTCATTAAGGAAACCTTTGATGCGTTCTTTAGCGTATGGATTGTGAAATCTTTTGCTAATGAAAAACATTTTGGAAGGATAGATTTAATTTGTATGTAAAATCAACTTACCCTTTGAAATGAGGAAGTCATTTCCTAAGTCTGAACTGAATCAAATTTTTAATCATTTGGGATTAAGAGTCCGATATATGCAACTTTGTTCGACCAGTTCCTCTCAATCTTCATGGTAGTGTTGTTTAGAATGGTGATGATTGTATTCCTTAATTCCATCATTTTCCAGTTCTCTCACAACCCTGATTCAAATATGGATAATGCCAATGCTGAAAAGTCTGACATATATAGCAATGACATGTCAAAAGCAATGGGTGCTGGTAATTTTTTTAATTTTTTTTATGTTGGATAATGATCTGTTTTCAATTTATTTTAGGTGAATATTTGTTCTAGTTTACTATTTAAAGGGTTTCTCTTGTGCAAATGTGTTCAGTGATGACCTATAGGCATGAGCTTGGAATGAACTATAATTTCATATACCCTGGCATGATAATTGGCTCCTGTCTACAGGTTCTCTTCTGGTCTGTATCTTGAATAAATAATATTATTTATTTTATCTTTGATCTAAGTTTGTTTCAATTCAGACTCCACTAGACGTCGATAAACTTCGTAAAATTGGAGTGAGGACTATCTTCTGCTTGCAGCAAAACCCAGATCTTGAGTATCCTGATTGTTCTTTTCTTTATTAGTGGTGACAGTCTTTTTTCAAAATTAACCTATACATGATTTTAATGGACTAGTTTTATTTGTGAGGGAGTGCAACTAAGAAATTCTTGAACAATGGGTGTTTCCTGACATGTTGAGTCTAGTGAAATTGCAATGAGTGATTGCAACTCCTCATATGCATCTTAATTAAAATTCTTTGATAGAAGAAAAGTTGAAGCATGCTTCCATCTTGCATGTTCTATAAAGTAGAGTTTACTTGTAATCATTGAACAAGGCACTTTGAATTCAGCATGGAAACATAGTATCAAACCCTTAAAAATGCACCTGTCACGCTGAGAAGGTAAAACTGAATATACATCCTATGATAAAGACATGATTTATCATTGCAGTTTCATTTCTTGAACCCAGTAATAGTGATTGAGAAAATTTTAATGCTATCAGAAAGATTTGCATATATGGCTTGTTTCTTTCATTCATATGTGCAGATATTTTGGGGTTGATATTGGTGCCATCCGTGAATATGCCTTCAAATGTGGTGATATTGAGCATATTCGGGCTCCAATTAGGTGAGTTAGGAAATGGTTATTGATGAATTCATAGATCAAACTTATATGATGTATATCATCAACAATAGATTGCTTAAAATGACAACCCTATTGTACATCTATTGTTTATCACCTGCATTATCATTACAATGATTTAGATTTATAAGGACTATTGTTGTCGCTCCCTCCTAGTAGGATAAGGCTTGGTTGTTATTAGTGTTATTGTTGTTGTCGCACAACAGGTTCCTACTTTTCATTCCTGAATTTTGATTAGTACTAAAAAAAGTAATAACCAAGAAGTATTCATAGTTGGAAATTGTATAAATTATTCCCTTATATTATTCTATTGTTGGTGATGTTATAGGGATTTTGATGCATTTGACCTGAGGATCAGACTTCCTGCAGTTGTTAGCAAATTATACAAGGCTATTAAGTGCAACCATGGAATAACATATGTTCATTGTACAGCTGGGCTTGGAAGAGCACCTTCTGTGGTGGTAGTAGACTAATCTGTGCATGTCTCATCTTATCATTCATACTTTGTTTTTCATAAGCATAACTAGTGAGCTATACCAAAAACAAAAAACCTATACCATCCCTTACACCATTGTTTTTCTTTGTTCTACCTCTATCCCTCCAGTCTAATATATTCAACTCTTCTAGCTATAAAATTTATTAGTATCTTTGAGCACGTCCATACCATCTCAATCTAATATATTGGGACAAATGTTGCTTGATCATAATGAAGATGACGATGAGAATATTATCACACTACTGGATCAGTTGTGCTTTCTGTCATTGAGGCATTGACGTTGCCATAACTTCCTAATTGGACAGTCTCACATTTTGCGTAACTTACAATGCATCTTTATGGTTGTTCAAACATATGATAATATTCAGCGTAAATTTCTCATAAATTTGTTATTGGAGATTGGAGAAGCTGGATTAAGAAATTTTATTGTTTATACCTTGGTAGGTATGTGAGTTTGTTACAATTACCAAAGAAGGAACTTCTGAGCTACTATTAGTTTCTACATATGAATGGTACCCTATTGTATGTGTGACATTTTTCCCTTTAGGAAGTGTGTAGCTATACAGAAACTCTTTATTAATAATTGAAAGCTTAACTCTTAAAAGCTAACCTTTAATTGCAGCTGTTGTTATTAAAATAGATTTATGTCATGTGTGAATTCATTGTAATTTTTCTTTATGTTTATTAATCTGTAGTTGGCATATATGTTTTGGATTGAAGGCTACAAGCTGAATGAAGGTCACCAATTACTGCAGGTACTGTAATAATATTCAGCATGTTATATTGTCAAGCTTGAGCTGGTGCCTTGATGTAATATAACAATCTTTCTGTTATGCTTAAATTTGAATGTAAACTAAAGTGATGAGACCTTGCAAGAACCTAGCTGCACATCAAATTAGAAACATAACAAAACTTAGGTACTCTGTTGCGATTTTGGGAACGTTTATGAAAATATTTGACTCTTTTTAAACAAGACTGCAGCATTGTTTCACCTTGTCTTCTTTTTCATTAATTTTTTTTTTCTCAGAGTCGGCGAGCATGCTTCCCAAAGTTGGATGCGATAAAAAGTGCAACAATTGATATGGTCAGTCGAATTTCTTTCTAAAACCAGTTAGCATAATTCATTTTATCTATTCTGTGAAGAAATGACAACCTTCAATTGGGAAGTTGTCGGCTTAATGACTTTTGTTTCCTATATAAATTGAATGCTCAGGTGTTTAATTGTGAGATGCATATGTTGTCGTAGTTGATTATGTTTGTTTCATATTGACAAATCCCTTTTCTTAAACATGAAGATTTACCACTAGTGAATACTTGGTAAATTAAAATAGACCATAGATTGTGCTTTAACTGTCTTATTATTATAGTTATTATTTTAACAAACATGCATTATGTTTTTAGCTTACAGGACTATATAAGAGCCCTGTCACTCTTATGTGGAAAGGTGGTGGATGTTCCTCAGTAGAGATTTCTGGACTTGACGTTGGATGGGGGCAGGTGTGTTATTTACCATGATTTTAATAAAATAATTTGCAACCATAATCCTGACTTCTGTTTATTTGATTTTGACATGATAAATCATATATGGTAACCACTTAATTAAAGTTTGCAGCATATCTGTACTTATTTCAGAGTCATGTAACAGTTAGAGTTATTAATTATTTTGCATTCTTCTGTTCTTTCTTAATGAAAATAGTGTTTTTGCAGAACTTTTTCTCAAGTATGTTTGAGTAGCAATACATAAAGCATACTCATTTTCTTTACCATTTTTTCTCTTCCAACAATTCCTCTAGTTTTCAATCAATTAAAACTTTTCTCCCTACATGCTGACCCTAGCTCTCGATGCTGCACTTTTTGAACAAATTGGATATGATGATTTCCATGCTTCAACTTAAGAATGATAATTTCGACGCTGCACTATTTAAAAAATGTTAATTGAGTATGACTGAATGTGAGGAAACTATAGTTTAACATAATTACTAGTGATGGAATTCCGTTGAAATTCAAAATATATATATGTTCATATATATATGTATATCATTTAAAAATTTCCTTTTAAAGTTATGTATCATAAAAATATTTCTTTGACGAATGAATTGTGTATTCTTACTTTTTCAGAGAATTCCTCTGAAGTTCAACGAGGAACGAGGCGTGTGGATTCTTGAGAAGGAATTAAATGTGGGTATTTTTAGTTCCTCTAGTCGAACTTATTAAAATTTCCTTAATAGGAAACTCTTGTAATAATATGTTTTTTCCTCAGTTATGCCTTCGTGTTAGAGTTTCTTGAATGTTATCTAGTTAAGCTTATAACAAATTTATTTTGATATATTGAATTGGTTTAGGCAAACTGACTAGAATGTGTTGTAGGTTATATAATTAGAACCATCTTCTGAACAGCATATGTTGATTTGAATTTGTGATAGGAGGGGCGCTACGAGTACAAGTATATAATTGATGGTGAATGGATGTGTAATGAAAATGAGTTGATGACTTTCCCAAATAGTGACGGTCATGTAAACAACTATGTTGAAGTAAGATATTCCATTCTGAATTCTTCCATGGTCTCTGCATTCAGAAATTAATTGATTGGATGGTATTCTCTCTTTGGACTGCAGATTGTCAATAGGGACATGAGTACTGAGGCAATGGATCTAAGCAAACGTTTAGAAAACAAAGATGTCGACCTTACAGAGGAGGAAAGACAGATGATCAGGGACTTATTTGAATCCTTTAACGACTAGCCACCAATTCACGGTCTTCTTTTTCTGGAATAAGAATCTTACTTTTTGTTCTTGTGTCACCGATGCAAATTTGCCAATATACCGGGCACAGATTAAACTACTGTGCATTTGAGGATCAGAGGCACCAAGATAAATAGACAGAAACAGTTGTATAGGTTTGAGGACACATCAATTTTGCAAATTTTTGCTCAATAGAAGCACAATAAATTGTTTCACTTGCTCTCCTCGTTGGTCCATTAATTCCAATCATCAATTTGCTTTCTTCGTTGGCATTTATCTCCATTGGCAATGAATTCCTTTCATTGCTCAATGTTAGCACTATAAATTCTTCCATTGGCATTCGTCTAATTGATGTGAAAAATGTATTGAGTGGAGAAACAATCCTCAAGCAAAGCATTCAGATTTAAGCAGCACGTTGTAAAAATGTTATCCAAACTAAGTGTTCCTAATGCATCAGATAGTACACTGTTGAAGCAAAAACAAACAAAACATACAAATGTAGAAGTATAACCAACTAATGTCAGGAGAGGTGCGGGAATCTGGTGTGGAACCGGAGCTAAGTAGCTAGAATTCCAAGAGGATGATCAGCGGTCAAGCAAAGGATTGGAGTGGAAGGGCATCAAAGGTAAACATGATCTCTGAGATGGATGAAACTCTGCCTGGCGAGGGAGATTATCTACAAGATCAAAACTCTACTTATGCTAACTACTATGCGCATTAAAATGGAAGGGCATCAAAGGTAAAGCATTGTACTTGCAAGAGTTCATATTGGAAAATGTCCTATCATATCCAAATCCAAATATGATTTTCAAGTGACTAAAATATTAATTGCATGAAAAAGAAAATTTTTTTTTGCAAGAACTACATCTTCAAAAGGGCTAGAAGATACACTATACAATGTGCATGTATAGTGCAATGATGATGGCCAAGGCTCCATCAGAGTAATTAGACAAAAAACACAACGTGAAGAATGGTAACTTACAGTCAAAACGATCTCTAGCATGAAAGCAAAGAGGTAAAACAAAAAAATATAATTGTCTGTCTTAAAGAACAATAGGATATTTGAAAAGAGGGTCAATTGAAAGCTTCCAACGAAAGCACAAACTCACCTAGCCAACCCAAGAACTAGTAAGAAGAAAAATCACCCTAACAATAGCCAGGACCAGCATGCTCAGGAAAATTTCTGTTAAGAAAAAGCAAAAACAAACCACAAAACTAAGGATTGTTTCTTAAGGAAGTAGAAATTAGGTTTTTATAAACAAAAGCCACAAGGTCAAGTGCACACACACTCACAACTAAAGTGTCACCCGTACAAAATGGTTGACACCCTCAGATATTATTTAATTAACATAAGAGTGATATGACAAATATGTGCTCGATAAGAAGATTTCTCTTTCTATACTCTAATCTTTGTATGAAAGTTCTACGTGGAAACTCATCAAAATCCAAGATAGGACTAGACAAAAATCAACAAGTTGGGAGAATCAACATCTAATCAGGATGAGAAATTAAAAAGTAAGTTGAAGATTCATCTGTATGATCAAACTAACGGCAAAGTACAATAAGTTATCTAGTGAAAATAATTTTATGACTGCCAGCCGGTCTCTGTTATTGTCATTGTATTTATTTTTTTTTTCATTTTCAACTCGATCATGGTCATTTATTCACATTAGATGTTTATAACTCTAAAAAAATGAAATAATAAAAAGAGTCGGGAACAATCTTTGAAGAGTGCGGATAGACTAAATTAAAAATCTTATCCTGAGCTCCAGATTAAATGGCATCCACGTCTCCATATTGATTAGTCGTCATCACGTTCGCTTACTTCTTCCCCTCGCTCTCTATAAAATGGCAAATGGATTAGAGTTGAAAATATATGCAAGGTACTATATGCTGAGAGCGATAACGATGGGGAAAGGTAATTGGGTGGCGATGGCGGCGGCGGCAGCTGCAGTAGTCCTCTTGGCGGTGGCAGGGAGGGTGGAAGGCCGGCCTGGCTACGGGGAGGACGTGAAGGCGGTGCACATCGCCGGCGAGGTATTGTGCCAGGACTGCAACCAAGGATGGGCGGAGTGGATCGACGGCAAACCCATCAAAGGTACGTACGATTCTTCGCTTCCAAAATAACGCACAATCAATTCGGTACGTAATTTAGATATGCATATGTATATACGCCACCAGGCGCGAAGGTGGCGGTGACTTGCATGGACTGCCGCGGCCGGGTGGTTTACCACGGAAGCGACTTCACCGACGAGAAGGGGGAGTTCGAGCTGGAGGTGATCCGGCGGCGGTCGTACGGGAAGGCCATCGAGATGGAGGACTGCACGGTGCGGCTGGTCTCCTCGTCGGACTTCACTTGCAACGTCATGACGGACTTCGGCGGCGGCCGTTCCGGCGTGCGCCCGCACCACCCCTCCGCTCTCCACAGCGGCCTCGTCAAGTACACTGTTGGGCCCTTCTACTTCACCTCTCCGGCCTGCGACTACACAGACGCCTCCAATCCTCTTGGGGATGACGACGATGATTGATCACTAATTATGCAACATCATATGTTGTGGGATGTCATTTTGGTTTGCAAATAATTATGTGAAGTAATTTTGATTTTTCAGTTGTGATATTATCGATGTACATTGTAATGCAACATGCAATGATGGGATATAATTTTGCAAAAGTTAAAAGGCACATTTTTACATTTTAATTGTGCACAAGGTGTTCCCTAATTTATTTATTTTCCATGTAAAAGATGTTATTTTTCCAAAATGCCCTTAGAAAAATAATTGTTGTGTCTCTCGTCTCCTCTCTCAACTATATTTTTGCACGCACTTTTCCTCTGCCCGATCACCTCCCTCTTCATTCTCTATTATCTTGTGCAAATTCTTAAAATCCTCACTAAATCCTAGCGCGGCAAAATCAAAGTATTCTATAAGCTTCAAATACTGCTTTCACAGTCTCAGGACTAATCCAGAGGATCAGTACAGCCGTATTAAGGCTTGAAAAGGTAATGAATTGATTTCTGGAGTTCACCGTTAGACTACCGATGACTCTGCATTTCTATATTGGCCACCTGACATCCTGATTTACCTTCTTCCATATGTAAAGGCAGCAGTAGAGGACCGCTAATATGACAATTTCATATTTTTCAAATATCACTTTCACATTCTACCCTATGTTGCTCCTCTTTTGGGATCCACATGGTAGTCCATGTGATTTTGATCAACATTATGTGTAGATCATCTTAAGAGGTCATTAATCAAAATCAAATCAACTTTGACATATGCTTGGATCCATGATCGATAATTTGAATTCATAAAAGCTCAATCAAACTTATTAATTAGGCTCCACAACTATTACAAAAGGGTGGCTGTGTCATCTCCTCTAAACAATTGGCTGATTTTATCCGCTATAAAAATTATTACCTTTGCCAACAAATTTTATGACAAATTTTGATATAAATTCATTGCAAGAGTATTTTTGCAATGAACTTTGCAACAAATTAAACTCATTTTCATTGCAAGTAAGTTGTCATAAAAATTTTACGATGTACTTTATAAATTCGTTGTTATTTTTCCAACGAATAACAATTTCGTCGCAAATATTATTGTAAATTAACGATTAAATTTGCAACGAATAAAACTTCATCGCAAATGTTTGCTATGAACTTTAAATTTCATTGTAAAAATCTGTGACGAATTAAATTTTTTATGATAGATATTTGTGATAAAAATAAATTTTTGTCATAAATATTTATCATAAAAAATATACTTCGTCACAAAATTAGTGACGAAAAATATTTTCATTGCCAAATCCGATAATTACGCGTATAATTTCGGCGTATAATCTATGACAAAAAATAAATTGTCACTAACTTAGCGATGAAATTTTGTTTCGTCGCCAAATCTACAATGAAAATAAGATTTCATTGCAAAATCTACGACAAATAATAATTTCGTCATCGAATCTAGAAAAATTAAATAATTAAATTTTTGCGATGAATATTTGTTTCGTAGTAAATTTGGCGACGAAACTTGGTTTCGTCGCTAAATCTGTAATGAAAAAAGTTTCATTGCCAAATCGACAATGAATAATAATTTCATCGTCGATGTTGGTTCAATCAGCCCAGGTTACGATTGACCATACTCGAGTTGAGTTCGAGTTGAGTTTTGATATTTGACAATATAAGGTTGGTCAATATGCTTGACAATATGATTTGACCATATGTGTCAAAGGAGAAAATCTAACAGGGAGTTAGCAATTAAAGAAGTCCA
>JBAMHZ010441088.1:0-10119 GCA_037177395.1 Alpinia galanga | reverse complement strand
GGGATCCCCCAAAAAAAAAAAAAAAAAAAACAATGAATTGCGAGGCACTCACCTAATGCCCGAGTAAAATGATTGATTGTCAAAGCTCAATTATATTCAGCACAGGGAATGTCCCTTATGCTACAGTGTCTATCGTGTTACTAGCATTGTGTAATGCCAAAACATGACACCCATTAGTATTATACTGCATAGATCAAGATGAATCGAAATAACATTGTATTTTTTATGTCGTTTGTGCCCATACAAGATAATGTCAAGACTTAAGCATATAACTATTTTACCTTGTTCTTGTTCTTCTTCATTTACTCCCTCCTTCCACCTCCAATCTACTATCAGCATCATACATTAGAATGCAACACGATTCTAAAATAATGTCATTTCAGCCAATGAACAAAATTCTAGTATTATACTCGAGATTTTAAACCTTGATTAGAGGTAGTGTTTCTTTTTCCCCTAGATAGAGTGTGCCTCTTCAAAGTAGCTAGGACCTCAGCAGCAATGGATTCAATAGCACTAGTCTAGCAAGAGGACTCTCATAATTAAAGGGTTCAACTGTAGATGATTCATTCATTTGAGTTAGATCAACTATATGAGTGTAGAATTAAAAAGTCTTCAAAAGCGGCATGGAAGTCATGTTCCTTCTAAAGCGTATGGAGAATCTTTGCGATAGCAGGCACTTGGGGTGATGATCAAGGAAGTGCTTATAGGAGCCCTCCCCTCCCTAAAGTATCAATTTAAGTTCACATGCACACACATCCATGTCCACAAAAGTAAGAATTAGAGAATTGGAAAAAGTAAGCAATGCAATTTGAAACGAGACTCAACTTGAAAAGCCTCTAAGTCCTACAATTATAAATTTTTCCTTGCTTAGGTCCCAGATCTTTTAAACTTCAAATCTTGAAAGGTTTCTTTTTATTTGACATTCAGTTTCTTATTTTCTCTTATATTTAATTAATTTTATTATTTGTAAGAGAAAAGAAAGTTATTTTTTATGAGGTTTTTCTATCTCCTTGAAGTAGTTATTTTTTATGAGGTTTCTCTATCTCCTTGAAGTAGAATATCATTATAGAGGGATTTCAGAGGAATGGCTCACCTAACAAGTCAAAAAGGACCATGAAATAGGACAAGGCTTGATGAACTACATTAAATCCATTGTCTTTGAGATTATTTTACTATTATTTTCTACTGCATATCTAACTCTATTATATTAATAGATTGCTAATGTGGTTTGAGACTTGACTTTACAAGAGTAATTGATTAAATTTTAAATTTCAGGTTTTCGTTATTCACCCCCTCTAGCCATCTATCACTCATCCTACAAGAGTAATTGTGCCTATTCAATGGAAGGCATGTCAAGATAGCAAAAGAAGTCATTTATTTCAATTAATCAATCGATAAATGCATCACAATCAATTCTTCTGTTGAACATATAGGTATTTTATCCTAATATGTGACAATGATTACTGAGAATGTATATTGAGTTTTTTCTAAATATAGATATAGGACAATGTGATATGGATGAGAGTTTCTATAATCCATGAAACCATGTGCATATGGATAACATTCCTCAATGTGACATGGATGAGAGTTTCTATAATCTAGATGGTTCAACCTAGTTCTCGTGGATCTAAGCTCATCTTGTATTTTGATTTTTAAATCCTTTATAACTAGCATCTATATCTCTCATATAGTAGCAGTTGTAGTTCCTCTTACCATGTCAATCTAAATTTTTGGTAAGTAGTGATTCTGATAAATAAAGCATAATCCATTATCATATAATGAATGTAATTAAACTAGGTATGGCTATTTTTTTCAATAATAATGATACTTATACTAGGGCAAATATAATGTACAATATTATGTGTCTTTTGCAGGATAAGTTATAACGAATAAATCTATAAGAAAACTAAATATAGGAAATTAAATTACCAACTAAATGAACGGAATTTTTAAAATTGGAAAGAGCAATCATACCAAAATAATGAATCTTGTCAATGTTGAAAACGTCATGAAATTTGAGCTGACAGAGTGATTGCACTTGATGTTACAAATTTTGAAAATGGATCTAAAACTTTCTTGTACTGGATCCCAATGTCCATTGTAAATTCTAAATTCTTCTTTGTAATGGGACCTGGGTCACATCTAAAATATTGAATAACATCACACTAGTGGTGGGGCCCTCTATAAAATAGTTGTTTTTTAAATTTTACTATACTTAATCAAAGTATATACCAACCAATCAATCAAGAGAGGTCAGATGGCAAAGCAAAACTATGTCGTTTGGTACCATTGACAAGGGAACACGACCTATAGTGGAGGTAGTTATCAAGTTCTCTGGTAGTAGAGGGGTGATGGTGAGCCAAAAATTGTCAGGAAGGGCACTGGTGTAGCATTGTTGTGGTTCCCAATATGAGGTATACTAGGCAAAATAGGTGAGAAGACCAAAAGTTGTGGTGGTCTCCCACACTGTGATAGAGTGTTCACGGATAGAGGTGGAGGCACACAAGTCATTTATGCAAGTGGGTGGTGGCAGAATAGACTGATGGGAGGTGGCTAGGAGAAATGATTTAAAGAATAAGAGATGGTCTCTGCTTGGAACTTTATTGTTCTTAGCATCGATAAATGAGGTGACTTGCTGACAATAGAGATCCCAAGCAAGTTGGAGGCAGGAGGCAAGATGTTGATTGAGTTGCCTCTTTTTACTATCTTAGCTTCTATGAGGATAACATGGAAGGAGATCAAGGAATTTGGCTTCAAGAGAGTATGGAGGGGCAATGTGAGATCTAGGGTGAGAAATAGCAAGCAAAATGGTAGGAATGAGCATTTGCCATGTGATCAGGATCTGATCTTGTTCCAGGTGACTGCTAATCATGAGGGGAGGCCAGGCTACAGTGAAATCAATCAAAGAGACAACAAGACGTTGAAGAGACAAGGGAGGTAGATGACACAAATCTATTTAGCAACGATGGTAGAGAACTAAGTGGGCATGGGTGGAAGAATTGGAAAGGAGAAGAGAAGTGATGTCAAAAGCAAGGAAGGCACTTAGAATGAAAAACAAATTGAACGCTGAGGGCATTGCTAATTCAAAAATAAAATATCACACCAAATTAGAAATTTAGCTTGGTAACAACTGATGTGGCACAAACAAATTATACTTACATGGCTAGGCAGAGAAGTGTGCAAGGTGGCAAATTGGGGAAGGATAAGAGAAGTGATGTTGAAGCAAGGATGGAATGAACAATGACGAACAAAATGAACAAGTATAACCATCTATTCGAAAATGAAATGACTGAGTGATACCGATTGTTATTGCAAGAATGAATCATGCCAACAACATTCAACTCTCAATGAACGAAGAAAGAAAATATCATTATCTGAAGATAATCAAACACATAGTCCCTTACCCATTCCACTCCCCCTCCTATAGATGACCAATTCTTTGCAAAATAATTGGCTATCTTATCCTACAATCTCTTTTCTAGAGTTTTAAAGAATCTTTAAACATTTAAAACAACTATTAAAATTTAATAAAATTATAGAAATCTAAATCACAAAAAATGTATACCAAAAAATGTGGAACCACCACATTAGCGGTCCCCCACCGCTGCCCCTACGTGTGGAGGACGATAAATCAGGTGTCAGATGACTAGCACAGAAATGCAGAGTCATCGGTAACCTGGCGGTAAACTCCAGAAATTGACCCCTTACCCTTTCAAGCCTAAACACGGCTGCGCTGGTCATCTGGGTTAGCCCTGGGGACTAAAAAAAATGTATACCCAAATGGCCAACACAAAAAATGTATACTCAAATCTTGAACTGTGTTGATCATCCTTAGGCTAACTAGATGTACGTAATCTCTCAATCATAAACTCTAGCTCCCTGTGTTTATAGGAAGGTTTCGAGAATCCAAGTTAATCCATAACTTTTGTAGCCAGTGAAAACAATTTGTCATAATATGATTGACCAAATACTATGGAGTTGAATGTGTGTCTTTACTTTTTGATAAAGTTAAAAAAGTACACTAAACAATTCGACGACAAAAAATGATTGTGGCTTCAAGCATAATATGATTTATCAAAACACCATGAAGATGAATTCTTCTTTTCTTTTTGATGAAGTTAAAAATACACTTCTCAGTTCACAAAAAATAAAATAGTTGTGATGAAGTGAAGCTGCATGAAAGGATGTAAGATGCTGCCATATACAAGGTACAAGACCCAACCAAAAAGAAAGGAATGTGACGTCCAACATGTTAGTAAAAGTTAGCGAGGAATGAAATTGAATTCCATTTCGTTTATATGCAAACAATGAAATAAAGAATCAGAAATCACCTCAACAAAATCAGTTCCATTGGCTGCAAAGAATGGGAGACCTGCTTCACCTGCAATAGCTTTAGCCAGCAGAGTTTTTCCTGTTCCAGGTGGTCCATGTAGTAAAACCCCCTTTGGGCAATATATACCCTTATCTTGAAATGCTTCATCATTTTTAAGGATTCGCACAATTTCTTGCAATTCCATCTTTATATATTCCTGGCCAGCAAAATCATCAAATGTGACACCTGTAGTCTCTTCAGCTGATATAAATTTTGCCCTGAAAAATGAGCAAAGATGTGAGTATCTAATCCAGATTTGATCTTCAGTAAATAAGAACTTGCACTTCATGTAACACAATAAGCATTAACAAGATTTAACAAAAATCTTCATGATATAAACTCTATTTAAATTGAGCTCGATAATTAAGTTGCCGTTTGCAAATGTGATAAAAAAAATTCTGTTAATTCTAGGAATTGACACTTCAGTAAATCATAATTATTCACATAAAAGGGAGATGATCTTAGCATTTTCTTTATTTGCAAAAACAACCTTCCAAAAGGAATAGACATGTTTCTACTAGTGACTTGGTCATCTATGCTTGTCGGTACACATGTAATGCTAAAAGGAATAGGCATGTTTCTACTTACCGACTTTTGCCCAAAGATCCTAATGGGCTGTGCCTACGGGGCAACAATGGTCTAGCTCTTTTTTCTGGTTTACCAAGATCACAAGGAATCAACTTTGAATAAACTGGTCTCATCACACTATCAACCCAATAATATATAGCAACTGAAAGGGCAAAACGCATAGACCACACAACAGCAGTCGCTATGGTTGAGTAGACTTCAGAGGATAAAGAATCCACATTAATGACATCTATATTTACAAGTTGCTGATGCAATTTACTCCATATAGTGTTCCACCCATCAATTGGCATCCGATCAACAATATGACGCTGATACACAATTTCTCTGTCTGAACTTTCTTTCCCACCTCTTTTGTCTTTGTAATAAGGTAAAATCACTGCAGAAAGGATGCACCATAACCCATTAAAAAATAAAACAAACATATATGGAAGTATATTTAACCAGCAAAAGCATGTGCTTAACCTTCCTCATAAAGAAAAACTTGGCATATATATTAAAAATAATCATTGTGTACACGGATTTGACTGAATCATAATGGATATGTGAACAAAAAGCCTAGATAGAGGAGAACTATATGACTTATAACAATTTATTGTGCTGAAAAAGGGAGAGGCTAATCTGAAATTGTGACATGAAGAGGTATCAAAGAAACCATATAAATAAGCATCTAGTCAACCAATAAATTGATGACAAAAAAGGAAGATATGGAAGAGGCTCCCTGTCCTTAATATCCTTTTCATAAGGATAAAATAACTAGTTATAATCTTTTATCAAAAAGCGAATGCAACCACCAGGAAACACCTATGTGCAACAGGAATAACATTAGCAATTCTCAAGGACTATTAATTTGATTGGTGACATCATCCCCAAAGCTTAAGATGTTAGGAAAGCCCAATCTTTTCCGAGTTAAATTTGATTGGATCACCACTTCAGCAGACACTTAATGACCCATAAAAGCATATCAGGCAGGCACTAAGCAATGCAAACACAAATAATTTGGAAGCCAAAAGGACTATAAAAAGAAGGGAGGTATTCTGTGTATCTGGCACTTACAGCCTTTATGGTTCACATGGTTAAAAAGGAAGCTTTCAAAGATCAACTCCAAAAGCTAGTGTCCATATTGGAGTCTATAAAAAGTTGTGTCATTGGTTGTATCGCAGTTATATGCATTCAGTCAATTAAAACTTTCAGTTCACCTATTTCAGCCCTATCTACTACCATAACCATTGGAGAAGATTTGTTGTTCAGAGTTTCTGATAGCCATGTGTAGCATCACGAAAATGGATTAACTAAGGTTTGAGGAAGGTTTTTAACCAACTATTCAGAAAGTATTTGAAACAGCTTTTTGGTCTGGTCTGCATAGCACAAAAAAAGTTATAAAGGAGAATTATTTGTCTCAGTAATTCCTTCAGTAAAAACTTTCTGCACTGATATGACTTAACACCACTGACAAGTGGCGACACATCAGCACAAGTAATGAAACATACCAAAAGATGCATAAATAGGCTTAATAAATACATGGCAAGTACAAGTCAGCAAAAGATTTTTTTTCTTGTTGGATGAGGCTAATGGCATACCATATTTGCAAGTTTGCTTCTTTGAAGCATTTAATTGATTTAAAACTAAGAAATTATTAATATTTTAAAAAACTCCTGTTATTGAGGGATTGAGATCACATTTAGGGCATCTGTTAAATAAGCATCATCAATTAATTATCATGACAGAATATAATGGGCATATTTCTTAAGAAACATAGATAATTGGTATTAATGATACTTCTGGCTTTAACTAATAAACATATCCAACTAAAATCCAATATACTAGCAAGTAGCAATAAGCAAAACATGAAGCATCCAGGAAAATGTTTCAAAAATGACAAGCAAGATTGTTAATTTCATGTAAATAATTACAAGTTGTTAGCACCTAAAATACTCAGCCTGCCAATTCTTTCAATTTACATAAATGATATAACCTATCATTTGTGTGTAACCAAATTTCATACAAGCAAATTTTCCTGAATAAATTAATTTGGCACAAAACCAATAAATTGGATGGTCTTGGCCAATTTTAAAGTATTGTTTCATGCTAGGATTTGCTCTCCAACGGAATGATACAATTTCAATACCGCATAATGTCAACACTTGACACACTTTGGTTGATGTCAAAGCGTACCAAGAACAATTTAGATCAAATCATGATTTCACTGGGTAAAGGGGAGCCTTGACGTCACGATAAAGTTGTTGTTATGTAACCTGAAGGTCACTGATTCAAATCGCATAGACAGCTTCTTGCAAAAGCAAGTAAAGTTGCATACAATAGACCATTTCCTAAGATCCAACATTAGCAAGTTTCGTGCACCAGACTGCACTTCATGATTTCACCAAGTGACACAATTAAATAACATTGTTAGAATATTGTAAATATGGTTAGGGATAATTTGGTATCCCTAAATATGATTAGGGATAATTTCTTCTTAATTTGTTTCCTAAAATAGAGTTTGATTTATTTCTTAGAATAGGCCCTAACTTACATATAAAAAGGGCTTCTTTCATGTAATGATATATAGTTTTTCTCCTATGAATTAACAGTTACAATAATAATAAGGTTGCTAAACATTTATATTTGACTAACCCTTAAAATTCTACAGCTGATGTCCATGTTGGTAAGAGATATGGAAAGTCATAAATAATATATTTTGGCCAGAATTTATTCAGTTTATATTTGTTTCCCATCTTGCTATAATATTTCAAAAGTTTTCAGAATTTGAAATTTGTTGACACTAAATTCTCTATTATCATGAGCACTAAGGATTGATTTTGTTTTCTTTCCTTTCCTCTAGGAGCTTCCTTACCTGAAAATTATAACGGAAATGAAGTTGATACATTATTGCATAATATTAAACCTCAAAGTGCAGCAGTACGTGTGCAATTTAAAATGCCTAGTATGTCATCTCTACCTATGGCTCCTCCACAGCTGAAAAGCCATGGGATTGGATCATCAAGCGAATCCATATAAAACAAAAAATTTCATTCCTTTCATCCAGAAATTGACTTATACAGTAGTAGTTACAGTAATAATAAGGTTGCTAAACATTTAAATTTGACTAACCTTCATATTCTGTAGCTGGTTCACATTTATGTTTGGATTCTTGGCACCACGACTGAAGCTTCTGTCAATCACGGCGAAGATATGTGCGCTTCTACTTCTAAGCCCAACTTTCTCCAAGTTCATGTGAAAAGGAAAAAAGCAGCTTATTCGCATTGTATATGATCAGTGTGTGTTAATATTCCACGATGAAGTCATGAACAAATTTTTCTTTAGTTTTCTTTAAATTTTGGATATATTTTCTATTAAAAAAAAGTAAAATCCGAAGACAAGTTCGAGTAGTAACTTAGGTTTGTATATATTACCCTTTAATAAAAATGGGTAGTAATGCCGGCTTACGATTGACGATTCACGATTCAGTTATCGTCGGGAGCATACGGCCTACTCGCGAGCCGTCCCTCAGTCGCTTCCTTCCGCGTAAAGCCATGGCCAAGGAGTTTCCCGTCTCGCCGGTCGTGTTCCCCTTCGATGGAAATCTTAACATCTGCCCTCGGATCCAGGAGCCCGCCGTGGTGCCGCCTCGGCCCTTCAACCCTCCGTGCCTCGCCATCCTCGCCCGCTGCAACCCTAACATCCATTCAAGTCATTCAACGTCAGCGCCGCCCAGGCCTCGTCCTCCTTCTCTGCCCCCGTCTTCGCGGCATCTGCTGCCGGCGGTGAATCCATCTCCGCCTCCGCGTCTTTCGAAGACGAACCGCCCCTCCTCCAGGAGCTTGGCATCAATACCTGCCAAATCTGGCGCAAGACCGCCTCGATCCTGAACCCTATCCGTTTGAAGCCCGATCTCTACGAGATGCCGATCTCGCCGGCCCGTCATCTTCCTTCACGGTACTCGGAGAAATCTCCCAAGCGGTGGGTGGTCCCTTCCGGACGGCCTCTAATTCTTGGGAGCAAAAGGTGATACCCTCACCAGCCTCGCTGGTACGAAAAAGATAAATCATAATATTCTTAAAACTAGCAGGAGGAAAGATGAGGACCCGTGGGCTTCGCCCTTGGCGGGATTCGACCGTTACCTTCCGAACGGCCTCTACTTCTTGGTCGTATTTCTCTCACCTCTTTACGACGTTCGATTAAAGTAGCTACTAAACTTAATTAGACTTAATCGCTTCGTAACGTAAACATTAATTATCTTGACAATCAAGCAATAAGTATTTATTCCATAATCATCTAAGCAAGACGGCTCTTCTTCACAGTCCACTCAATCATTGAAGGGATCACATCAATTACGCTAATGCAGTCACTTTTTAACACCTTTTACATAAGGGTAGATCCTTCATACCCGCAGCAATAAATTTAAAAATTCTATCAAAGTTAACATGCGTCAGATGATTGCCAACGCTATCGACGACGATCATTCGATGTCTAAATTAGATCCTCAGTAGAAAAATAATAGTAAGCAGCTATGATGGATGAGCACAGGATGATGAAAGAAAATTGGAGATAGAATCCCCTTCTCTTGGGCGTACCTCCTCTCAATATATAAAGTCTATCGAACGGGAATAATTTCTAGTGTCTTCTTGGCGACGGCCTGTGTCAGTCTATTAGGAGACAAAATCTGTCAGAAATCTTCACGTGGTTTTCCACGTAATTGGAAATGATTGCGGAGGGAAAGATTGTTAAGGGATTGGATGTGACTGCGGTTGAAAAAAACATCTTTTGGAAGGAGGGCCCCTCCCCTCAACTTCGTATTCGAGGTTTATTGAGTCGGTCCCCAATATTTTCAAGGTGAACTCTCTTTTTGTCATGGTGCTCTTGAATCACTTCTTGCCAACCTGGATCATGGTGTTCCCGGGTCGCTCCTCTCCCACCTGGGTCATGGTTCTCCCAAATCACTTCTCGTCCATCCGGATCATGGTACTCCCCCACTCGGATCGTGGTGCTCCTAGGTCGCTCCTTCCCTAGCGGGATCATGGTGCTCCCGGGTCGCTCCTCGCCCATGTTGGAGTAATCTTGCCTCAAGATGGTCTGGGATGACCATGGATTTTGGTGTTTGGGCAAAGGGTTTAAGTTAGACTTTCCCTTGTATTTGATATGTGTATATGAGTCGTGCAGGA
>JBAMHZ010441078.1:0-10119 GCA_037177395.1 Alpinia galanga | reverse complement strand
TACACAACTCTTATGTGAGCACCCATGAGCACCTCCATCATCCACTGTCTGATCCCCTAGGGTTCCAGGATTGGGCTATAGTGCTCACCCGATCGGACGGTGAATGATGGAGGTGCTCATGGGTGCTCACATAAGAGTTGTGTAGGAGATCATTCCCCTATATATATATATCTTTTAATATTTAAATAAGTTTAGTGCAATTTTGAATAAATCTATTGTGGAGCTAAAATAGTTAAATTACACGTAAATAAAAATTATTAAGTTGTATATATATATATATTTGCCATTATAAAATTATGATTTTCGTCGTAGCATGTTTAGCAAAGTTACAATTTAAAACTATTATAGGTCTAAATCATTCTAAATTCAGAGACACACACTCATATATATTTTCTGAATCTATAAACCTATTATACGCCTTCCTTCCAATTTATAAGAATTGAGAATAAATCAAAACAACGGGAAATGAATTATTCTAAATTTATAAATAAAAGCTCTTATATGTTTCCTCTATTTATTTTGAGTTTTTTTTAGAACTTTATAGGGCAGAAAAGTGTTTCTAAATTCAAAATACATGCATGAAAAATGAAAAATAAACAAAAATAAAAATGTAAATGTACCACAAAAGAAAAAAAAACATGGCAGAAGAAAAAAATAGCTAAAATAATATTAAAGCGTTCTTTGATAAATTTGATGTAGACCGAAAGAAAAACGATTCAATTTTATTTAAAGGAGGTATAGATATACTGATCTTAGTAGGTTTAGAAAGTCACATTTGTCAATTTACATAAGATAGGAAAAAACAATAGTTCCCACGAAAACTTCTTAAGAACAATCCAACATTACATCAATCACAATCTATTACTGTTAGACATTCTTTTTCAAGTTAAAATGTGAAGATCAGTTGTGCAAAAAAAACAAACATGAGAACAGTCTTGTTTAGCAATCACGTAGAGAAGAAAGGATAAAACTAATCACATCATTTCATGCCAAATATCTCTTCTGGTGGATCATAGATATGTTTTTCTGGAAATAGCTCCTCAAAATCTTGTTTTACTCGATTCCGAAGCAAGGGATGTGGTAGAAGCACTTTCAGCAGTATCCTGAAAGGCAATTCTTCTGGTGGGTCTGGAGATTTCTTCATGTCTTCATAGATGTTCATCGCATCTGCAGGTGATCCATATCTCAAAAATCCTCTTATTACCTCAGCGTATGTCCGGAAATCAGGAAAAAGTTTCTCTTTCCGCATACTCTCCCATATTTCCATGGTTGCCTCCATTTTCTTACATTTTGCCAGAGAAACAATCAAATCCTTGTACATATACACATCTGGTTTGTACCAGTCCTCCTTCTTTATAACATGAAACATCTGAAACATAAAATGCAAGCCATTGTGATTGTTCAATCGAATATAGCAGAATGTACACAACCACCACATAATTATAAATTGAATCCACATTTGGTAACATAGTGAAAGAATCAAGACATTGCAATTACAAAACATTTTAAGCTTTAAATTAAAAAAAAAGGAAATATCAGAATAATACAAAAGTTTATTTACCTTGTATGAAGAAAGATTGTCCATGACTATCTAAAAGCACTAAACAGTATCTCACAGTCTTGAAACCTAATTTCTTTGAAAATGCAAAACAATTCACAACTTTATGCCCTTTTATTTAATACATAAATTTAGACAAAATGTTTCCTGCTGGGTTTGGGAGTGCTTTTGTAAAGTATTTTTGAGAGTAAAAGCACTTAGAGAAATGCAAAATGAAACCCAATCTGCAGATGATCATATATACTGAAATCTAGTCTCAAGAATTGAATAATAACAAAAACAGGCATGTCAATGAACTCTGCAAGTTTTTCTGAAATTCCTGACCAGGAGCTAGAGGTAGAAGAGAAGGGATATAAATCCGTTATTGAGAACGTTGCAGATGTTTCGTAGATGCTCTTTAAATAATCCATACGAAACATAATGACAGAAATGATACGCATTCATCACTGTTAAGGCACAAGGAGCTCAAAGATACTGAGAGTCAATGTTTTCTGAGATACTAAGTAGACATTCCTCAGCAAAGAAAAACATTATTTTTCAAAAAAAAAAAAAAGAAAGTACATATAAAAATGCCAACAGAGACAGTAAAAGTATGATATCTTGGAAGAGATAAACTATGACAAATCTAATCTTAAAGCATGTCTAATATTTTTAAAAAATGAATAAAAGAGAAAATTTGACGGTGAAAGAAAGGACCAAGCAGAATGTCGATTTAGGACAAAGAAAGAGGGGAAAAGAAGATTTGAGATGTTCATAACGAAGAATAAATGCTCCAAACATATCATAACTTTTTACTATCACCACCTTGACACCTCCATTATGTTGTTCCTCAAATCTAACTGTTGTTTTTTGGTAATTGTACTTTCTTTTCTGAAAACTACCTCATTCTTAGCGGTGTTGTCTCCTTTTTCAGGAAGTGGGCAAAGGGGGAGGAGGGAAAACCAGGCTGCCAAAGCATATTCATGACCTCTCTCTCAATCGAGAAATTATATAGAAAATCCTAGATTCGCTCATTATGATACCAAGTTGAGAGATAAATTATATTATTATAGTGAAAAGAGAACAATTACACCCATATAAATAGGACTCCAGCATACCTAATGACTAAATATTCGATGTGAGAATAAATCTCTGTTCTAACACATATAACTATTACTTCACAAATATGATAAAATTGTAGAAGCCTAATCCCTTATCAAAAATATATAATGAAACTGATGTATCAGAATTTCAACCACAGTAGTTGTTAGCCGCGTCAAGAAAGGTGCAGAATCATATTACTATGATCTAAAGGGATTTTTCGCACAACCAACTAAATACAGAAGAATATATGATCTCAATGAACGTTAAATTTGTGTTTCTGGCAAGCACAACTCGAATTCAGTGAAATTTAGTAAGTTAATGTCTCGCATGATTCCGCAAGCAACAGAAGCAAAAGCCATGCAAACTTGGAAAGAGTGCTCGAAACTACTGAAGGCTGCCACTTGATACATGATTCCAAATGCAACCTACTACCGAAAGCCCAATAATTTTATCATAAACTGAAGAATTTTTTAAAAAGAAAAATCCAACAGTCTCGATTTGGACAGAAGCCCTCAAAGCATTTTACTGCACCGAATCGCGCAAAACCCTAAACCACTCAAAAGCTATCTGCAGGATGGAAGTTAGAATGGCATACCTTGACCGCCAAATCAACCTCCCCCTGGCGCTCGAGCTCCGTGAGGACGGCGATCTTGTCCACCTTAAGCAGCCGAAGGACGTGTGTTTTGATGAACTTTTCTAGTTTCTCGTCATCATCCTTGAACCTCTTGAGCCCCAGGATGACGAACAGCGCCTCCTTGCCTACCATCTTTTTACCCCTCCAAAGGGGACCTCTCGGCCTCCCGTCGTGGTAGCGGCGCCACAAACCCAGATCTCCCGTGCCTTCTGCAGATAATGCCGCCGGCGAATCGATTAACGAAAGACGAGGAAGAAGGCATATCCGTCTCTGAAAGGCACTCGCTGAAAAGATGATCTGCGCGAGTCTGACGGAGGAAGCGTACGAGGGAAAAGATGAAATATTTACACGAGATAAGGCGGCTCGGATGGCCATCGCATAGGAAGCGAGGGAAACGGCTGGGAGAGGCGGCGGCGATGTGCGATGTTCATGAACTGAACCGAGAGACAGAAGAGGAGCGATTTGGCCTGTTCATCGGCCACAGCCTCGGGCCCCTGGTTCGTGAAGGCAAACGGCCCCGATTTCACTCTCGACGGGGCCCAGCTTGTTGGATCAACTGATCAACCCGATCCAAAGTAATCGATCCGCTTGCCTCAATCTTGTTGGCTGGACCGATTGGACAAAACAAAAATTTCTCTTCAGTCCGAATCATACTCTCAGTAGCTTCCAGACTTCATACCGAAGCGTTTTCAACATGCTTCGGACGTTTCTTCAGGGGCGTTGGATATTAAATTTACACTTAAATATGGAAAACAAATATATTGGATGAATTTTGTTTTAACGTATCCATATATCTCATCAAAAGAAACTAATAAGAAATAGTATTTACTGGTTGAAAGATGGGCACTTTCACGAATTCGTCTTGTAAAAACATAATCAAACCAGACGGCCTAATAATTTGGCATAAGTCATATGAAATTTGTAACAAGCACATATGCCGAATAAAATTTGAAACAGACACGGAGACAGAGGCGACTTACAGTAACAGCCTTCAATAATCTGTACTAACTAGGCTGCAACCCATCACTTTTTTCTTCAAATCATATCCTAGAGTTTGTAACAGAAAAAGAACTACCGAATTGCGAATAACACTAGCAGAATTTACAGTATCTACCAACTGACAACATTTGGTATAACGAGAAGAAAATGACCAGCCATTAAGGGTCAAATATCAAATTCAGAATTCTGACTCAAGCAGGAAGCATTCAATGGAAAACAAAATAAAGAGAATAGAATTTTAAGGGGAAAAACACAATGCCTTTAGCAGCGACACCTATATATATGACCACAAGAAGGGGAAATACTTAAATAAACCATGAATTTAAGCGATTCATAAATCTTTTCATGGACAATGACCCTGGCAAAAACTAATACATACCTCAGTACGCATGCTGGATACAGAAATTACAATATTGTTCGACTCAGTAATCCCTTATCGATCAACGTGGCTCCGATCCCATAATTATTATTACATTGTCAATAAAACATCTAATGTTCAAACATCTGAAACAAAGCTCTTAGCTAGGCATCATAAACCTGAAACTGCCGTGCTGCACCTAGACTGCATCTGGATTACAAAAGAATAATCGTTGACAGATCAGACCGTTGATAAATCACAAGATTTTGTCAGCTAGTATTGGGTCCCGGACACCACATGGTTTTTCGAGCGCATTTCGTTGGCGAAATAAATCACTGCAGGGCAAGAAAAAAGTTAGTTCCTTCAAGATAAACTTTAACATGGAAGGCACAAAAAGATAAATTGTCATATTATTACATTAACTTGCTTCTGGCTAAAATGTAGCAATTGTTCAAAGGAATTATAAAGAAACCAACTCTTTGTATAAACAAGGAAGACAAGAATGCTCAGTTTATTATGATAGCAAAAGGCACAAAATTATTAAAATTTGAATTGGTCACACCGAAAGAAGAAATCAAGCCCCAAAAATGATGAGTTGTAAGTCAAATTAAGCATAATGGTGATTACGAGACCCTTAACAATCTGAATATGGTATCTCTTTATGTTGTGCATTTGCAAAACCTTATTTGAGGATCCGAGAGATGCAATTAGGAACAGCCATATGAATTTTCCACCTACCATGAAATACTAAAAATGAAAAATGTTTAAGAGCTACTATGATTGTTCTTTATGTTGAGATAAAACAGTATCAACTAGAAAACAAGCAGTGCTACCTGTGGCTGCTGTGGCTGTTGTTGCTGATAGGTGTACCCAGGATAGGCAGCATATCCATATGTATTAGGATCTTGAAGCGTAGGGGCATATCCATATGTCTCATAGCTTTGAGTGTATCCGTAATAGTTTCCATTCCATTGGTTGGGATCTTGTTGTGGCGACTATCAGAAGCAAGCAAATTTTGATGATTCTATGGTCAAGAATATTCCAAACAATTATAACCAAGCCAACAACTAATAAACCTGCTTATTCATAGGACTACGACCCCAAGACAGCCGGACATTTTGGCCACCCACGGGTGTTCCATTTAGTTGTCTCAAAGCCTCTTCTGCATTGGCCCTAAAAAAAAAATCTACACATAAACATGAATACCAAAGGAACAAAAATGATATGGTAGAATGATAATGTTCATTTTGAAAGCAAAACCTGTTAGCAAACTGAACAAACCCACAACGCTTGCCTACAGGTATCTTAACATATGCCAACTCCCCATAAAGGCCAAATGCTTGCCGCAGAATGTCTTCTGTGACGTTTGGATCTAATCCACCAACAAATATCTGAAAGCCAAGGTAGTAATAGTCAGATTAGTTGCACATTACCTTACTATTATTTGCAAATAATGATAATTAATAAAAACAAAAGCACCCACAGTAGTATTATTTGGATCATTGTCAGATTCAATTCCTTGAAGATTCTGATGAGAACCTGCAAGCAAGAGCACATTAATTATTAGGAAAACTACCTGAATGATTTGGAAACACATTATGTGTTTGAACTTCAAAGGAAGTCTGATCTGGAGAAAACCAAACTTATGGTTTGATTGCTGGATGATGATCAAGATGCATGCAGCACATCTTTCAAGATATGATAATCTTCCCAGATTACCAACTACACACTAACATTTTTGTTTCTACTTCAACAAAAGGCCGATAATAGAAAATTCGGACAAGGATGATAAATCATATTAATTAATATTTACATGGATTCATCATAAAAAGAGAAGTTCAGAAATCTAACTAACTTATATTGTTTTCAATAGATAGGCTACAAAGCTCCATGCAGCTAGACTGCTTAAATTATAATACTTGGGCAACCATGTCCTATACCTCAATTAGAGTTGCACTACCACATAAGCTAGGCAGGTCTAGGATTAAAAACTTCAATCTGCAAATGGGGATGGAAGGAAGATTGTGCATTCTGTCTCTCTTTTTCCCCACATAAAATTAAATCTAAAATTGATCTCTTAAAATGCATCGATAAAATTTTACTGTTCTAATATATTATACAAGCCCAACCCTACATGGCTCTCCATCATGCCCAACGGATGAGAATGGCCATACAACCCACAAACTTTATTGCAAAGTGTAAAGTGGAAAGGAAACTAAATCCCCATTCTTTTTTCATTTATATTAAGATGTGGAAACTGATATTGTACTCATTTTTATATCCAAGTCATTCACGTGCAGAATTTGAAGAATGTTTTGAACAAACCGCTAAAATTAAAGTAAAATGTAGCACAAGACTCCACGGAATAAGAAACCTGAAGTAAATTGAGAGTGTAGATAACTGTTGGAAATTAATACACTAACCAGAAGGGAACGTAGCGAAAAATGCCACAAACATAAAAGGACCAAGCTGTTACATAATCAAGAACACTGACCTAACTGGGGAGATATGGATCTCAGCTGAAGTCAATTCCAAGCCCTATATGAAGGCACATGGCGTCCTGCTTTGAGACAACATGAGTCTTTATATAAGTCTTTTCTAGAACTATGCGTAAAGGAGCCTAAATTTCACAAAAGTGCATGCTGGAAGGAATATCAATTCCACTATCTTCAAGTGAATAGCAGACGGAGGAAAATCAAAGAGCAAAGCTCAGAAATTCCCTTTTCCAAACTAGGCGCTTTTAAGAGAATTAAGTATAAACAAGATTGGAACCATCAACAAAATAACATGTATAAGTCAGCAAGGCATAGCAAAATATAGGACAAATAGGCATTTGGATAGAAGAAAATGCAGAAAAAAGTTGTAAGCAATCGCTTCATTTTTTACTAACCGTCAAAAGAATATTGTTGAGAACCTAAAGTCTTTTTGTTGGAAGCTGGACCAATCCGCATAGGTCTTGTTGAACAATAAGCTCCATTCATCTCTGACATGGCACTTGATTGTTCATTTGGGTCCCCAAATCTAACAAAACCATAGCCTTTAGAGCGCCCAGTAAGCTTATCAGTCACAATTTTTGCACCCTTAACTGATGAATATCGACTCTTGAACGTCTCTTGTAGCAGGTAATCTGTAACATCTGCGGCCAAATCCCCAACAAAAATTGTGTAATCAGCACCATCATCTCCACGTCTCTCACCTGATCCACATGTTGCCCAATTAAGCCTGAAAGTTTGCTCAATGTTCGGCATCATTTGACCATTGTAAGTTTGAAGAACTCGGTCAGCTGCTGCACGGGTTATAAACTCAATAAAACCATAACCCTCAGATTGCCCAGTCTGCTTATTCCGAATAACTTTTACAGAAGCAACCTGGAATTAAGTATTGAGTGAGTTCAAGTAATATTTTTGCCAAAAGAATTTTAGTTTAAAAAAAAAAGATAGCAAGAGACAAGCAGATTAAAGCAATCATACAGTGGAACAAAATACAAATTAAATCCTTTTCCAAGGAAAAGTTAAGTAGGTAAAGAATCATATCGAAAGAATAAGGCAAAAAGGAGAAAAAAAAACATTGAAAATCCTAGAAAAATACAAGCTTGTACACATTTCATAGAAACCAAGTTCCCTCCTCTTACACTTGAAAGTACAGTCAGAAAATAGCACAACTAGATGGATATATCACCATCTAGTCATAAATTGTAAATCATAAACATGTTCTGCCATCTGTAGCAGAAAACAGTCCTTTACGAAGAGATAAATCATGATACAATGATTGATTTACTAGTGGTATATGAAGAAAACATCTTGAGTAAATTAAAATATTTTTATTAAATTATGGATGAAAATGAATCCCTTTTTGGAGGAAAAGGAAATCATGGCTTCAAACTCCAGCACACACAGTTAAACAACTCATAATTTACGTAATAACAAAAAAAAAACTATTCAATAAAGATATCGATGGCATAAACAGATCAAACAGTTTCACTCACTTATGACAGGACTTAGCATAAATTTTTTCATCAATTGGGTAGTTCATGAAAGCAAACATGATTATACAAAACAAAACTACGTACAATGTGTAGGTTGTGTATCCATAAGCAGGCCTTGTCGAGTTTTAGCATCACAAGCCAGGATGAAGTAAACCAGTCAGTTACCTTTTTTAACGATTGGTAACTTTTAATAAAATGCAAAAAAAAAAAATGCGAGAGAGAATCAAGCCTATCTCTTAAAATTGCCACAGTCTCAGACAAAAAGTAAGACATAACAAATTAAAAATACATCAAGATCATTCAGATTGTGAAGAAAGAGCAAATCAGCAAGCCGAAGAAAGGGAGGGATTAGCTTTTGGCATATCTTCGAAGCAAACCCAGATTAATCTGTAAAGTACGGTGCCAAAGAACCCATCCCTCAAAATTCTCGAACAAGAGCCCAGACAAAAAGGAAGTCATAACAAATACACTCGACCAATAAGGAGAGAAGTTAGCATCACCTCTCCAGTATGAGCAAAACATCCATAGAGATAACTCTCATCCATCCAGTACTGCAGGTCGCCCATCCACAGCGTCCGGATCTCATCTGCAGGCGCCGACTGCTGCACCGCCAGGGCCATCATAGGCACCGAATGAGGAGCCTGGTACGGCACGGGCGGGGGCACCTGCGAGGGCTCGTTGTTCCACATCGGAGGCGCCTGCATCTGGTAATATTGCGCCTGCGATGGCGGCTGAGGCATCGGCATCGCGGTCCACTGCTGCCCCTGGAGTTGCTGGTCGCCGATCGGAGCCTGGCCCATCCCTCCCGCCGGCTGCATCATCTCTGGCTATAATAAGGAGGACGCAATCGAAGCCCAGCGATGGGGGGAAAAAGCGTCCAAACCCTAGAAGCGGGAGGGAAGCTGCAAGCTGGAAAGAGGAGAGGGAAAGCGATAAGAGGCCATTATATAGAAGGATAAGTCTAGCATTCGATTGGAGATCCCAATATCCCACGGTAAAACGTACGTGGGGAGGCACGGAATCTCCCTATCCGTTTTAATGAGCCCACTAGAGAATGCGGACCGAGAATGTACGGACTAAGCCCAACAACGATATTTAATTTAATTATTTGATATAATTTTAATATTATAATATAATATAATTTGGATTACAAATATAAGATAACATTTATAATTTGAATTATGAGCTAAAATTTATGTAATCTAAATTACATTACAAGACCAACACAGTCAATGCCGACTAAAAACAGCTGATCGTAGTCGCAGATCTTCAGGCAACGATGGATCACCAGATGTCGGCCGATTGTCAGCCGCCGTTTGTCGTTGGTCAGTCGCCGATCGGCCCCCGATCGCCGGCAATCGACGATCGATGACATACAGTAAGAATGAATACCAAATAAAAGAATGTAATCACTCTTGTAATTAAAAATTACATTACAAACTTTAATCAAATATAATAATGTAATATTAATTCTATTATATTAGATATTTTATTATATTATG
>JBAMHZ010441068.1:0-10120 GCA_037177395.1 Alpinia galanga | reverse complement strand
AGTCGGACTCTGTAACGCGAACTCTTGCATATTTATCACTACATCCGAGTTCTGGAAATGTAGCGGTCCTTGCTGAGTCGTTACAGTCGGATCCTGCAACGCGTTCCTTTCGGGGAACAACCTAGCATTAGCACAATAGTTTAGTGGATCAATTCATGAATATTTGCCGTAGTTTGACGCTGGCTGGCAACCTAACGCAAACCTCCTCCTTTATCCGGGCTTGGGACCGGCCATGATAGGTCATCATGGGCGGAGTTCATATAATTAAACACAGACAGAAAAAAAAATAATTTAATTTAACCCTTATGGGTAAACATACCAAAAACATACATTATAGAAGTATTTCACAATCACAAGAACTAATCCTCTCTAGAGAAAAAAAATATCATAAAAGATTTTATGATTGGATTTCTATTTGTTGGACCAATCAAAATTGATTCGAATGAACCATAGTTTCATTTTCTAGAGGTCCATATATATGACCTTTATATTATTATCTATACTTCATATGCTGGCAGCTAGTGCACCTAGTTTTGCACAATGAAACCAAGTTCATATGCTATATATGATGCGGCTCCTTGCTAAATTGCCTACGAGGCGGTGAATGCATCTAGCTAAGTGTTATATTGAGAAAAATCAAACGTACTCCAAGTGTAGTGGTTTTTTTTTACGCTTTGGTTATCTTATCATAACATGCTTAACATTTGGTAGTAAGGAACAACTACTATTTGGTTCTTCTTGATTGAGGCAAATGTACCTTAAAATTACCAAGATCCCCAAGAAACATGGTAGTAGGAGAGAAAATGCTTGATCTTCCACCAAGTGTCATCCAAACTATTTACGTGCTTACATGAATTTTATCCTTTTATCCAGATCTTTCATATCTTTTGAGACCCATCCTATAATATGGGTCAAAAGCCAAAATAAGTAATTCACAAGCGCTAATCTTCTTTGGTGAAGAAGTATCATAAAAAATTGTATTATTAGGTTTCTATTTGTTGGATCAATCAAAATTGATTCTAATTAACCATAGTTTTTTTGGCAATCTATATCTATGAACTTAGACCTAGTCTTGCATTTTGAAGCCAACTTCATACGTTGTAAACAATGCGACTCCTTGCTAGAATGTCTAGGAGGCCATGAATGTGGCTGTCTAGGTGACTTTTTAATGCCATGCTAGTTATATTGAGCAAAGTCAACCTACTCCAAGAGGGATGGTTTTTTTTACTCTTTGATTATCTCATTACATGCTTAATCATTTAGTATGTTTTAGGAATAACCACTATCCATTGCTTCTTGATTGTGGTAGATGTACTTTAATATCACTTGGAAATCCCAAAGAAACATGGTAGTGGAAGAGAAATGCATGATCTTCCACCAAGTGTCATCCGAAGTATTTAGTGGATTACATGGGATCTAATTCTTTCATTCAGATCGTTCATATCTTTTGTATGGGGTTAAAATGCCAAAATAAGTAATTTAGTTTTAGCCCTTATAAACAGAAAAATTATTCTTGACCCTTTTTCACAGTGATGCCATGCTGAGATATTGTTGAAGGAAAAATTGTAAAATTAATTAGTTATATGTTGGTTAACTGTATTCAAAAACATGGAAAAATATCATTGACTTATCAAAATTTTTATTAAGACAGGAAAAAGATTCAATAGAGCCATAAACAAATCCACTATCTATTTTACATTAAACAATATGCAAGTAACTCCCAATATAGAAATAAAAGTAAGACATGTAGGCAGATAACCCATTGAGTTTTTATTGAAATATGACTTGTCATTTGTTGGTTATTCGGCGTATTGCTCTCCATCAGTAGAAAAGAATCCCATAAACCCTTAGGGTTATCTTATACTTGGAAGGAGTAGGAACCAAGGAGAAGGAGAAAGAAGTTGAGGAAGTGGAGGAAAGGGGAGAAGAGGATGGATAAAACTTATGAAAAGTCCCTATTCAATCTCTTTGTTTCACTATTCCACAAATCGTGTTGGAGAAGGTCATTCCATCAATCTGCTCAAGTTTAAGTTGGAGTCATTCCTCTGTTCTGATGTCATTAGTCAAAGCTAGATTGATTGCTAGAAAATTTTGATTCTTGATGTTGTTTCTTTGTTTGCAGCTGTGTCATTTCATCATTTTTGCTAGTACCCCCTAACTTTTGCCTCATTATTTCGCGCTGTCGTTACGGTGTTTTGACTGTCACCATTATTGTTTGTGTACGAAAGAAACAAGAACATTGAGGACTAAATTGTTTTGATGGTCTCGGCAGTTATTGTATGTTGGTTGGCAAGTGAAACAATAAATTTCATCTATGTCCACCAGCATAGAATGATATTTAAACTGTGAATGGAACAATGGAGCATCATCTTGTTGAGTCAATGGGATGGGCCGACCTGGTACAAGTGTGCATGCGCATTGTTGCCTAGGTTGGAAGTCTATCAAGCTCAACGGTAGTTCAACTTCCTTTAAACCCGAGTTCTAGGATATTTTGGAGGTTTCTTCTTGTGTACAGACTGATGGTTGATTTGGACATTACTAAAAATTTTTCACCACTCAAGCATTCTAGAGCCAATTGGACACAATGAGGTGCTTATGAAGGTTTATCATAAAGCTTGTAGGCTTTATAGAGAGGAAGATTTTCCTTTTGTTTTTCTGAAAGCTTTAAAGATGAGATTTTTTGTTTTCACTATTGATATTGAGAGAGGCATCATGGGAGAACCAAGAGATTTCTTATACAATGCGTAGACAATTATTTGTCTGATTTCATTGTTTTTTTGCTCTTATATTACATGAATTTGGATTATCTTCGTAGAGTAGACTTAGGCCGAGCTATGTTAATTGCTCCTACCCTTTTTTGAGTTGTGCTACTCTATCATGGGAGATGAAGGTTCCACCATGTGGTCCTATAGTCCACATTCTACAAGCACCGGTTTCAACCTTTAAAGGGCAATGCGGATTTCTAGTAGTGGACGTTAGAGTTGTCATAATCTCCCATCTTAACGAGTGGTATCAAAGACATTCTGACAGTTTTGATGCATTTGCATAATATTTATTCTACTTTCTCCAAAAGAACCAAAGTGTTTGCATGTGTTAGAAGGTTGAATATTATAGGCTTATGCGATTTCTTATTTCCCTTGTGGTTCAAGTAATTACGAATTAAACCATAAGTTATGTGGCAAGCTCTTTCGTTATGTCACTATTTTTTTGGTGTTTATTCATCTTCATTGCAAACAGCAGAAAATAAAGTGTGTATTTTTTTTCTTATGTAGGAAGAGAAAGAGATGGCCCACCTCTACGAGCGCATAAGGTATCCCTATCCAGGCGACAAAGAGGCATTTGATGAGTTCATTAAAAGCGGCGGAGCCATTGGCACGGCCATTGGAACCAAAGGGTTTATAGACAGCGACAACGATTTTGAAAACCTGAAAAAACAACTGCAATCTCAAAAATTTGAACAGGAAGCTCAAAAGCTGTGGTTTAGAATGAGGAATGAAGTCATTCAAGAGCTGCAAGAGAAGGGCTTCGATATCGAGTGAAGTTCTTAAACAAAGAATGTACAACAAAAGATGGATCAGCACCGATCTAGATCGATTGCTGCTGCTACTTTCTTGCTGAATTTTCAAACTACCCTGGAATAAGGTGCGGTTTTCCTTTGCTAACTTATATCTTTCTAGTCAATATCTACAGCAATGTAAAAGTTCTTGTAGCATTTAAAATGGTTACCGATATTTGTACTTCTGAACTTTCTTGCATCAAAAGCAAATGTCCTGCAAACCATTATGTTCTCCTAGGTACCTATTTGATCGACTGACATGACATATAACAGAATTTCAACTGGCAGGGTGGAAGAAACCTAGAGTCAGTTTACTTTACACAAGCAAGTGTTGACCCAGAACTGGCACTCAACATCGACTAGGCAGTGGGGCACTTCTCTTCTAACAAAGGCAGTGGCTGCAAGATCATCTCCAACAGCATCACTATCTTGAGCGCTACTGCTTCCTGAAGCATCCCTTCCCTCCCGAAGATGATGTATCTTCAATTCGCTTGGAGAAAATTACACTTTGTAAATCAGTTGAACCTAAACCTCTTTGTTTGAAACCGAACTTTGCAACATAGGTTGGCCTCCTTCTTTGTCCAGTTTCAAACAAAGAGGTTTAGGTTCAACTGATATACAAAGTGTAATTTTCTCAAAGCGAATTGAAGATAAAGATACAACATAAGGGGATGCTTCAGGAAGCATTGCCTCAATATAGAGATAGCAGTTGAAGATGATCTTGCAGTTACTGCCTTTGCTGACCTTCCGTGCTCCGAGTTAGCAAATACATTCTTGTTCTTCTGAGAGATATACTCTTTGGCATCGGAAGAGAGGAACAGTTGAAGATGCTCGAGTCTTGATGAGCCAATCGAGATGGATGACTCATCGGATTGAGCAGTCTAGTCTAGTTAGGTAAGTTGGTCACATGTGGTAAGTTTTAATGAGCAGACGGTAGGAGTGGCAGTTTAGCTTGTCGAGTCAGGCAAGTGTGTTGCACCGGCTAGTTGATTGAGGGTTGGCTAGGCGGGCAAATGACCTAGGCAGGTTGATTGGTCCAAGGGGCCTATTGTGATAGTTGGGTCGAGTGATCTAGACTACTTGGTGAGACTGGATGGATCGAGCGATCAATTGGTCTCAGCTTGCTGGTTGTTCGATCCAACTAATGAATCCAAATACATTAAACAATCACAGCGGCTAAGTGAATCAAGGAGCCAAGTGAACCGAGTGATTTGGCTACTCAGCTACATAATATCATTGTTGTTGGATGTCAACTAGACGATGGATCGCTATTTGAGATCACTTTGGAGTTTTAGTTTTATATTATAAAATTGAATGAAGGTTTGGAGACAAGCGAGGGAAGGTGAATGACAAAGAAAGAGACATGCAAGAGAAGAAGAACAAAAGTGATGGAGAAGTAGAGACAATGTAGGGTTTTGACACGAGAACATGCAAGCAAGAAAGCAATCGAGGATGAAGATGAATGGAAAGATTTGAAGCCCCATAAGGGTTTGACCTAAAGATTTTGATATTTAGGTTTAGCAAACTCCTCTAAATGGTTGCAATTTCCTAACGTCGACTTGTTAGGCATAGGTTGGACCGCGTCGACAACGAGCTTGAAAATATCTTTATGCCCGATCATTCTAGATAACTTTTGCATCTTTTTTCTTACTATAACTATTAGCGCAAAGCTAGTTTTTGGTTATTTCTCAAATAATGTCATTGCTTTCCATTCTCACAAAAGTTCCATAGAAGGAACTATTTATTAAAAAAAATGAATTGTAGAAAAAATAATAACAACTATAAATTTTGATGAGTCAATTATGTTTTTTTTTATTAAAAAAAAGAAGCAAAAATCTAATCTCAATTAAAAGAAGAATTATTAAGATTTGTAGGTTATGTGCAAAGAAGATAATACCATGGGTTTTACCAACCATCGAACACTTTGAAGAACTCGAGAGATAGCCAACGCTACAAAGTAAGTATTGAATTGTTTTTTTTTAATGATTATGATCGGAACAAGTAGAGAAACGGCCTATTTGAGAAGGATTTGAATGATGCTTTTGTCTTGAGGGCCATGTCACTATCTTTTCTTTAGGTGGCTACTTTGGCTAACTAATCAAAACTTTATATGGTTCAAGTAAGCAAGATTGGAGCCCCAGGGTATAGTGCAATGGTAAAGTTAATTGTGGGCTTTTCAGGGAACCATGGATCAATTTCCAACTGCAACTTTTGCCTAACCAGTTGGAGAAGAACTTTGGACATCGAGAAATCTTGGTGGAGCCATATGCGCTTTCTGATTTACTTGGTGTGCATTTGTGGGGCTAGGTGCTCACCTCTAGGACTAGTTGGAGCTGCCATTGAGATCGATTTTCTCATTCCGAGCTAGGAGTCTCTCTGGATAAGATTGGAAGTTATTTGGGTTCAACTATATATAACAATAAATACAATAGTACCTAATTTGAATAATCTCTAAAGTTATGACATTTTATCAAAGGGTGCAAGTTTAAAAATTTTCAAAAGATGCATTATAGTTTGTTTTTTTTTAATGACAATACACACTTAATTCTAAAAAATACTCCTACTCGTATAGATAATTTTATTTCATTTTTCTCAGATATTTGAAGTACAGAGTGGTATTGATATTTGAAATTTAGAATCACAATGGTTTGAACTTTTAAAATCAACATTACAGTGATCTTATTTCTTCAACATAGTGATATTGATATTTAAAAATTAGCACAATAATGATTCTGAATCTTCAAAATTAACACTAAAATGTTATGATCTATATAATATGATGGCACTGAGTTTTAAAAAAACATCATCACTTTTAAAAGGACTATGGTGTTCTGATTTCTTCTATATAGTAGTGCTAATATTTGAAAATCAACATCGTATTGGTTCTGAACCTTCAAAATCAGTATCATAGTGTTTTGAATTTTCTAATACGTTGGTATTGATATTTCAAAACTAGTATCACAACATTTTAAAAAATTAAGGTAGGAGGCTAAAAAAAAAGGGTTGTATATTTTCTTTACATTCCTCTCTCACTCCATATTCTGATTTTAAAATTTTAAATTCTCTAGGTTTATTAATGAGTTTCAGTCAAAATTTATTGATAGCTTTAATTAGTTCTCATAAATTCAATCCAAGTCTAGTAGGTTTCTACAGTGACCTTGAGTTCAATTGTATATTCCAGCTTCAAGGTCTTTCTAGCTGTGCATAGTCTGGTTTTAAAGTTCAACTTATCTGTCAACTGGTACATACCTATAATTTCATATAAGAGTTTTAAAACGAGTTGCGTACTATATTTACCTTTTTTATACTTCCTTCTTTCATTCCATGTCTAGGGTTTAAATTTTCTAAGTCTATCGATGAATTTCAGTTAAAACACATCGATGGTCTTAGCCAGCTTTGATTGGACTCAATCTAAGTTTGATAGATTTTTGCAGTGTCTTTCAGTTCGACTATGACTAAAAGTCTCAGCTTTAAGGGCATTTTAGCCATGTATAATCGTATTGGTGTTCAAAGAGCGGATTTAAGGTTCTAAGTTTTTGATAATAGGTTGTGCATGTCTAAGATGCTCTTGAAGTAGTTAGGGATTGAGGGGCATTGTAGAAATCTACTAAACTTGATTTGAGTCCAATTAAAGCTGGCTAAGACTATTAATATGTTTTGACTGAAACTTATTAATGCACATAGAGGATTTGAAATTTAGACATGGAGTGAAAGAGAGAAGTATAGAGAAGGTAGATATAGTGTGCAATTCTGATTCTAAGCCTCTTGCATAAAATTATAAGTATGTGCCAATTAGGGTTGTGCAAAATATCGGTTAAACCGAATAAACTGTCCTAACCTACTGAAATTGAAAGTTTGATTTAGTTAATTTGAAAATTTATTTTTTAAAAATATCGATTAATTTAGTTTAATTTTGAATTTTAGATTTAAAATATCAGTTTAACTTATAAAACTGAACTAGAGGCCATCAGTTTACTAATACGTGTTATTAGTTGACTGATCTCCTGTTGATTGATGTGTATTACTAGTCAACTGTCCAACTCGTTGAAAAGCACAAAATATTTTTTAGTCGAGTGATACTTTTGATCAATCAATTGATAGTCGACTGATTGATAATGTTGGAGCACAAAATATTTTCTAGTCAATTGCCTAACTCGACTAGTTTGTATCAGTCGATTGATTGATTCTTTTCATTAGTCGATTGATATTAAAAAATTAAATTTTTTTCAATTTTGATTGAATTAATCAATTTTTTTATCAGTTCCATTTTGTTAAAAAGTTTGATCGGTTTAGTTAATGAAATTTTTTTAGTTTATTCGATTTACATTTAATTAATTCGATCGACTTCGGCTCACTTTTAGTGCCAATTGACACAAATATCACTTTTAGTGCCAATTGACACAAATATCGAATTTTAAAAATAGACCATGTATCATTAGAAAGATTGTGAAGTTGAGACTTTAGAGTATGGTTAGACTTAGGGTTTGTAGAAATCTACTGAACTTGAATTGAATTCAATTAGAGTCAGTTTAAACCATTAATAGATTTTTGCCAAAACTCATTGATAAACCTAGAGATTCTAAAATTTTGAAACTACAACTTAGAATGGAAGATGACAGTATATTGTGCAAAAGACGATTCACTCGCCCTCAGCGCCCCCACCAACTGGTCCCATAGTCAACACGAAGGAGGTAAATCACAAGGAACACTTTGTACCTAACCAAGGGCTAACGCAGCAAGAGGACAGACATCCTGAAAAAACTTACAGCCCTCCTGCTGCGGATGTAATCTTACTTTTGAGCTCCTGCATAAAGTTACAAGTTTGTACTAATGGATAGATAGATTGAATTTTTTGAAAGACTGAGATGTTGATTTTGAAACACCAACGTATTAAAAAAAATCATAACAATGCGGTGCTAATTTTGAAGATTCAAAATTAATGGTGTTAATTTTCAAATATCAGCATCACTTTGTAGCAGAAATTTGCCCCACTATTATATTAGAAAAAATATAATACTTTCATGTTAATTTAAAAATTCAAAACTATTATAGTGTTGATACTGATTTTGAAAGTTCAAAATAATTTTGATATTGAATTTTAAATATCAACACTATTTTATAACTTTTTATAACTCGGGTGGTTGAGAAAAATGAAATATAAATGTGGAACCGCTATATTAGCGGTTTCTCACCACTGTCCTTATGTGTGGAAAGGGGTAAATTAGGAACTCAGGGTGGCCAGTGCAAAAATGCGGAGTCATCGGTAGCTTGACGGTGAAATTTAGAAATCGACCCTTTTTCCTTTCGGACTTTAACAAGACTGCATTGGCCGTCCGAGCAAACCCTGGGGACTGAGAAAAATAAAAATATAATGTCTACTTCGGCGTGAGAGATATTTTTGAAATTAAATGCATTATTTGATAAAGAGTAAATTATGATATGTGTTTTGGAAATTTCTAAATTTTGGATGGGCTCTCTGATAAAATGCCGCTAAAATCACGTTTATCCTTTCATAAATTGTCACATCGAAAAACTTGTTCCGACTTAAATAGAAGAAAAAGACCTCTTCGCATATTTCAAAGAAGTCAATTAATTTCCCATAAAAAGACACTCCGTGGGCACTAATTTCCGTTGACTTTAAAGAAGTCAATCTAAAAATAAGACTAGCAATTAAGCGCGTTAATTAGTGATTAAAGTAAAATATTTAGATTATTACCTAGAGAGTTGGGTGATTAGCACGGTGATAGATTTTAGGACTCTAAGGGTGCGTTTGATTTAGTATAATTATTGATAATCTTGGTTATTCATCTAATGTTATTAATAAAAATCTTATTTGATTTAAGATTTGAGAGATTATCAAATTATGATGAATGTCTAGTACGTCATGCCACATCATCAAAAGAGTTATAGATGAGGGAATCGGAAAACCTCCGAGAAACTCAGTTTTTGTTGATTTTCAGGATTATAATTTTTTTTTTCAAAATTATTATTTAATTTTTACTCTTTGAGACAAAAATACCCTTATCAATTTAATAAATATCAATCAGATTCTATATAAATTATTAATATAATTAAAATTACAATCGATCAACCATTCCCACCATTGTCGTCGCGGCTGCCTGTTGGTCACTGGCCATCGACCACTAACGGTTGCCGTTGTTGATCGTCACAATCACCGTCGCCGGCGCTGCGATCAACAACTCACCGTTGGCCGCTGCGATCGACATCTCACCGTCGATCGTAGGAGTCAATCATCGATTGACCATCATCAACTGTTACTGTCGATCGTCAATTATCGTCATCGGTTATCGATCACTAATTATTACCATCGATCGTCGGTCGATCGATCGACACAACCATAAATAAATATATTTTAGAGTAAATAAAATATTATAATTAAATCAAGGATAATATAGTAAAATATTAAAATTAGCTTATACTTTAAAATCTCTAAACAAATAAGTTTTTATTGCATTACTTAGGATTGAACCAAACAACCTAAGTTATGTTTCATTCCCTATAACCTTGGTTATGCGATTACCTAGTAATCACATAACCAAGGTT
>JBAMHZ010441038.1:0-10120 GCA_037177395.1 Alpinia galanga | reverse complement strand
TGTCGTCCGAGCTGACCCGCCTCAGCTCGGGTCTCTGCTTGTCGATCGAGCTGAACTGCCTCAGCTCGGGTCTCTGTTTGTCGACCGAGCTGATCTGCCTCAGCTCGGGAGCATCGTTGACTTTGCTTGACTATACATGTTATTAATTTCTAAAACATGAAATGAAAATATATTGGTATCAATGTCCATCTGCAAGACTGGTTAGTCTCAGGGTAGGAAACTGAAAGTTCCTGGCAAGCTCCAAATGTTTGCAGAATTCATAGAACTCAGAAAGAGTTTCGGCCTGAAAATAACAAAGATATGGGATTTCAGAGAACAATCTGACTGGGCATAATCTTTCTTGAATCTTTTGATTAGAAATTAGTTGATTGTGATAAAAAAGTATTCAACTTTATAAGGAATATTACTACCTGCTGTCCAGCTCTCTTATAAACATCGAGTGCTTTGATGGCGTCATATTTTGACATCTCAAAGAACTGCAAAAAAAAAAAAAAGTAATTAAAAAATTATTGGAATTATTTCTTTTTAGTTAGGATATGTTAAATATCTATATAAAGATTGAATTACCATATCAACGAGATTGATGATGCCATCATTGATTGAGCAATATATTTTAAAGCTCTCTTTTAAAACCTAAAAAATAATACAGGAAAATTGTCAGCTTGGTGTTTAAATGTGTGGGAACTATCAGATTTTTCTATAAGAAATTCACCAAAGTTTATTATACTTTACTCACATTATTATTTCTTCATGGCATATTACGGGTATCTACTTTTGTTAGCTATTCAATTGAGTTTTTTGTATGTGACATTGTCCACCAATAGTACAAAAAATAATACAAGTGCAGAAAATTCACAATCATGGCTTAGAAAAGGATTGGTTAGCTAACGGTAGCAACTATCAAGTATATGTAGTTACACTGGATTAGTAGATATCACTATGCCGATGCATGTGCTTCGATGGGGATAAGCATATTGACCTTTTGCACAGCAACAAAAATATAAATTTATTATGTTGGTAGTAACCAATATCAATTATAACCATTTTTCTTTTTTCTTTTCTTTGTCAGAAAGAAGAAAGATTTCTCATGAAAAAAGTATGAAGTCCAATTCTGAAGACACATCACTAATCTGAAATCTAAGCATCACAATTCACAAATACAGATATATGTAATGCACCACAAAGGAAGTTGACTAAAGACAAAATGAATAAAGACCAGCATAAAGTACCACAAGTGGACAAGAACTAAAACACCCAAAGTAGATTATACAAAAACAAAACAAAAAAACTCATGAAAGAGGAAAGTTTAGCTTCTCCCTGATCATATTAACATGAAGATAGACAAAAGAAAATTTAAATTGTACCAGAGCCAATGCATATTGAATGAGCAGGTTTCCGCATGCTGCTCCTTCAGGCTACAAATTAAACCAGATAAAGTAGGATAGGAACAAGAAATAATGGAAAACAAAATACCATTAATTTTCCAAAATATTCTGACTAACTACGGAGATTGATGGTGACAGATACTTTACATGGCAACCAATGAGCCGGAAGAGAAGTTGCTGTAAAGCAGGCAATTGTTCTAACAGATCAGGACAACATAAAGTTCTAGTTCGACTATGTCCCTGCAAACAGAGATGGAACACAAAATAATTTATAAATGTTAGGAAATATACGTAAAAAAGCACAAAAGAGAGTCTACCTTTGTGGACTCTGGCTGTGGGGGCTTCGTCAGCCGTTCTGATTCAATATCATATTTTAAGATTCTAAAACATTCAAGCCGCTCTTCCAGATAGAGTGCATATGTACGTACCCATGCGGAGCAATCCCAAGCTACAGAAATGGAAAAGTAGATATTATGCATACGCTTTTTCCTAGTAAACAAGAAAAATGTATGCGATACTAAATTTCACAACAATTGAAAGGAAACAAACCCAAAGGACATGAGTCATCTTTAAAGTTGGATATCTGAAGAATACTTCCACGACGAGAATAGCTTAATAGTTCCTCCCGAAATGTTGGATCACCTTCCCTCATTGTCCTGTGGATAACTATCAGGGTTTTCAATGCGACCTGTAAATATTCATCAAGACGAAGGATAAAAGCAATTGATTCAACAAAGGTTAAATTCACAAGTCACAACAACACGTTTTCGAGCATCTACATTTCACATACCGTCCAATTACGGGTCTTGGACAATCTTCTGCCAAGCGCATAGATGCAGTAAGCTACATCAGCTCGGGGGCGAACCACTGAGGTAGCAGCAAAGATTGCTGGAAAAAAAAAATACAAGCTTCAAATTCTGAAGTCCTCGTGCAAATATCCACATGAAAGACAAAGGACCAATTGAAGGATAAAAAAGGTTCTAAGTGTGCTCAAAAGTTGGAAGAAAAAAAAATTGAAATATTAAAGAATCTGAATCTCAAGTTCCATCTTCAATACACTAATTTTATACAGACACAAGGAACCAAATTCCCATATATTTCCTAAACTTCAAATAAGTGAATGAAGCATCGATGAAATAACATATCGATGGCAAAGTACAAATGCTGATCAAACAGAAAAAAGACTACTCACTCCGCACGTGTCGCTCCTTCGGGGGGCATTCTACATGGTTTGTTGCTTTCACGATGGCAATATCCAAGTCCTTCCATCGCATCAACCAAGGAAGAAATAAAACAAACACAAATTAGGCAGAATCAAAAACCGACATTTTTCATGTTCCAACCAATGCTAAGATACATCACGCCAGAAATAAAGGTTTAACCATTCGATTGAAGGAAGATATCACCGACCTTGAATTCGCTATTGACCTTTGCGAGCCCAACTTTGGTAGAATCCTTGAGGGCACCGTAGGCCTTCCGCCATGTCCCCATCCACCCCGTTCTGACCTCGATTTCTACCTCCCTAACCCCACCCTTCCTATCCCTAAATGAGGAAGAGATAGAGCGAGAGGCGATGGATAACCCTGTTGTGGATGCGAGCCCTCTTTCCAACCCGCCACCTCCGGCTTCTCCCTTCGTCCTCCTCGCTCTCCTCCAAACTCGCACCTGCGTGTTCTATAAAGAGGAGTTTTGATATACTTACCCCCTTTTCTCGCGTTTTTGATCTCCATTCCTCCTGTTAACTTGGGGCCACGAGATCCAGGAGTGCACAATTAATAAAAATAGGTGCATTTTAGCAAATAGATTCGAGGACGTTATGAGGTGATGGCCCATGGAGGAGTGAACTATATCAACGCACAAGATCTCCCTACGCAAATCCGACGGATGATATTGTTTCTTCAATGTGAAAATAATGCGTGAAATTCATATAGTGTGGGAAGAATAAGTCAATAAACGTATCGAAGAACAGATCGATCGGACAAACGTGATGGTTAAATTTGGCGGATCAGTTCTGAAAATAATTTTCTGATATATTTCTCATAATATTTTTACTAATCAAATATTTTAATAATAATAATTTTATATCCCTTTATCTGCCGCTCGTCGAGTTTTCTCGCCGCTCACGGCCGGGCTTTGCCCTGCCCGTCGACGTTTGCCAAGCTTTGCCTGCCGCCGCTTGCCATCACATCCCAAGCTTCGCTGGCTGTGCCCTCGACGCTGTTTTTCCGCCCTTTTTTTCGTAGCTCGCAAACCCGATTACGCTCCTCCCGTCACTGCACCCATTTTGGCAAGTTAGCCGAGTTCCACCCGCCGCACCTCGAGTACCGCCACCGTCCGCTCTTCCGCCCCTTCTCCAGAGCTCACGAATCCCTGTCCGCCTCTTCTTTTATCGTCGACCTCGTCCGCGAGGACAAACGCAGCATTTTATCGTCTCTCTGTGAAATCCATCAGCTTCCGCCTTATTTTGCGTGGAAGCCAATTTTATGATTCACATTCCCCTTTTGAAGTTTTAAAGGAAGTAAACCGAGAAAACTCCTCCAAAACTATGAATTCCATTCTTTTCCTCTTAAAACCACCAGCGTAAACACAGCAAAAGACCCTCAGAAATCGCCGTGCGACTAGTTTGATAAATGCCTGCAGACGCCAGACCAGCCAAAAAAGTATAAAAACTGCATATCGTCTTCTTTCAAATCACAAGACGATTTTGTGCAAGGGAATGGCCTTTACTGCTGAAGCAAACACTCCTTGGCCCGACGATAACACTTTGACGTGTTCCTTTCATGCGATTTCCAGCTACCGCTGCATGTTTGGATCTGAAACACAATTAACGTTTTGCCTCTCCAACTCATTAAGGGAGAAAGGGTGCACAGAAGAAGGTTAAGAGAAGCCGAACCAATGTAGAATAGATTGGCTAGAGAAGATAAGTCGAGCGGAAGAAAAATAGCTTGGCTAGAGAAGAAAAGAACCGAGCTGAAGAAGAACCATTTGGCCATAGAAGAAAATGATCGAGCTGAGGAAAAATAGTTTGGCAGAGAGGAAAAGTGTCACGCAATATAGAACAGCTCGGAGTAGAACCGAGTCGAGGTAGAATAACTTGGCTAAAGGAGAGAAGAGTCGAGCTGAGAGAAAATAGATCGGTAGAGAGGAGAGATGTTGAGCTGAAGTAGAACAATTTAACTAAAGAAGAGACGAGCTGAGCTGATAAAATAGCTCGGTGTGAAGAGAAAACTTTAGTTCTTTATAGAGGAGACCACAGAAACGATTCTCGTCCATGGGTTAGAATCTATGCCTATGAGACTCCTAAAATAGCTAAGTGGAGTCACCACGTATTATAATAACTAAATGAGGATATCTCACATCCTAGAGAGAATATTCCTTTTAAGGATTATTCCCCTAACGACCTAACAATATCATCAGTATTCTTCATTTGACACCCCATGTTGGCTTAGGAGCATAAGATGCTTCTTAGCAGTTAGACATAAAATATTGTGGAATGAAAGTGAAAAAAAGATGTTTCACTGCTAATATAAAAGGGGGAGGAGAAAGGTGAAGGGGATTAGCTGATCATCAAACATTTTACATATATTCTTTATTATAGTATTGTTCTTCTTCGATTGTCTTTCACTCCTCTACCATACAGCTATAACTTAGGCATCAGAGTGGCTGAGACACCAACGATTGTCTGACCTAATATTAACTTTGACAAGTTTATTGTTGTAGCCAGAGAGAACTCATCCTCGTATGTTTCAAAGGATCATCAGAAATCTAAGTTGTATCAATTAACATCTTTTGTAGGAAAATCACTAGCAAGACATAGAGATATAACCTCGAGGAGCTCCATCAAGAGCCTCAATATCCGAAGAGGTACATATAACTTTAACTCTCTCTCAATTAGCAGTGATGATCGACAAAGCGGTTGTGAATTCTTGGGCTAGAGAAAGACAGAGAAGGGGACATCTGTAGGCCCCCTCTGGTGAATCCGCTAGGAGGACAACGTTTGGCGAAGGGGCTTCTCGTATCCTTGCAGTCAGTTATTATGAGCCAAAGAAAATACCAGATGAAAAATTAGTAGGAGAAACGAGTCGATATGCCCTTCCCCTTCCATCTGATGGAAAGGGTGAACAAGAGGAGAGTCACTCCACTCAGACTCGAGAAGATTAAGAACCATCTCATTTACTGAAGATATTCTTTTAGAAGATCTTTCTCTTCACTTTTGGGCACTCCAGTTGAAAGAGTAAAACGATACGGTAAATCTGGAAGAGCACGTCTACCAATTCAAGAATGTTGTCCTCCTCCATCGGTATTCTGATCCACCAAATGTAAGATGTTTCTCAATACCCTAGGATCTGCTGCACATAAGTGGTTCAATACTCTTCACCTAGGTTCCATAATTTGCTTCAAGGACTTGAAGAAAGTTTTTTTAAGTACTTCGCCAGCTGTAGAAGGTATTAATATACTACTTCCACTTGCTTCATTTGAAATAGGGAGCCAACGAATCGTTGCAAAGTTATATCAAGCGATTCACCCAAATTGTCATGGAGTTCCGATGACCTCTCTTGATCTTTTGGCAGTCACTATATCTCATAGACTGCGGAAGAGACCGTTTCTTAATTCTCTGCTTAAGAAGGTTTCCGTAAATTATGAAAAAATATTAGGTAGAGTAAAAAAATACATTAATGAAGAAGAGATCCTCAAAGCTCGTCGAACTGAGAAGATTCATTACTATCCAGAAGAATTATTCCCTTGCTAAGTGAATCCAATAAGCTTATTTCTTTCAATGCTTTATACATGGGTCATTCTTGACGAAAATCTCACGTCCTCTTCTGTTTCAAAAGATCCTGCATCAAAACCGTCGTCTGTTTGGTTTCGAGACAACTTGGTCTTCACTGATCTTTAATGATGCAAGACGTGTTCTGCAGGAGCAGATGGATGTGAAACGTTATCCGGAGCATATCTCTTCCTGAAAGCCTATAAGCATTTGTTTCCTGAATTTTATGCAATAGTTAAATGGTTAACTGCAAATGCACGGATGCTGAGCGCTGTTCACGGTTTAAAAAAAAAAACAATATCGAGTATCGACAAGAAAAGAAAGAATCCTAAAGCTCAAATCAACTGGTCTCCGAGACAAAACAAATTGTTGAGGCTGAAGCGTCTCGAAAAAGTAATTGAGCAGGAGCAAGCAAATTCCAAATTTTGAAAAATAAAAAATAATAATTACAGACTGCAACAGTTCTAGAGATTTTATGAATGCAAGCGAAGTTAGTCGAATTCAAGAAAACAATGCGATCCGATGGTGAAAAAGACATACTTCATCGAGATTTTATGAAACAGCTCTGTAAAATGTGTTCTTGGATAACTATGACTCTGCATAATACTTGATTTGATGGTCCTCTATGGGATTTACATTCCCTTGAAGGCTATGCAAGTGGATAACTATAGTGTATGTGAGGATATACAGACCGATATAACATGAGAGAGTTGCTTATGTACGTATCCAGCTGCTAAACATCGGTGGCCGATGTCCTTCCTTGCCAAACGAGTTCAGGCCGGCAAGGAATTGTCTATTTTTGCTATGCAGCAGGCAGTGTCCAACTTTTGGGACCAACGTAAAGTTAGTGTTGGTAATGCGCGATTTAATTTTTGTATGTCAAGAACACCGATAACGCATTCTGGCCATGTCTTCGAAGCTCAATGATCAAACAACAATGTTAAACTGGAAAATCGGTTCTTCGCGAGTCGGATAATTAAATTATGAAACAGAAAAAATCTTTACGCGGAGAACTTGTAGCGGGCATATATGGAATGAGGTTCGCGGGGTCTTCTACCGAAGAGCGTTCGCAAAGACACAGCTAGAGGGCAAACTTCCCATAGAATAAATTCATTATAATTCCCCATGAAAAAATAATATATAATGCCTCTGCATTTTCATTCGGGAGCCCAATCAGCAATTGATTTGATAGCCAGTGGTCTCACGAACCACGTCACTCGCGCGTGGCTCTGACATCATCATTCGGCTTGTCCCTACCATTCCGGTGGGTGGGTGGTGGTGGTGGTGGCCTTGCCCGTGCCGGTGCCGCGGTGGACGCATCATTCCACATCCTTTTAAATTAAACAGCTCGAGGAGGGCATGAGCATGTGCTTGCCCACCCACGCGATCGTCTCAACATCCTCTAATCCATCTCTCTCTCTCGCTCGCTCACACTAGCACACGATGCAATACCACGCATTTCATGGTTCATATGGATTCCTTGTTCATAACAAGGATCGATTCAATTCAACGATGGCCATCAGCACAATGATTGCGTGGTTCCGGAGGAGGTAGGCGTGGAACTGGGAAAGTAAAGAGGAGCAGGCGCAGAGGAGACACAACGTGGGGCACGACTCAGTCAGTAAAGACTGGAATCATAATTGTTTATCATTCCCCTGCGCTACACTGCACACATTCCCTGGCTCGCCCTTCCAAAATTAAAATATGATTCTTTATGGCTAGGTCATAGCCACCATCTTTTTGATCTCATCAGGCTCGGTCGGTTCCAATTCCATCGCCGCTGCTCCTCTTTTTCTGCCTTGTCCCCGCAGCCTCTCAAGAAGCGTCAGTAACTTGTAGGATCGGTGCAATTGTATATCCAACAGGCACTGCCTCGCCTCGCAACCCAAAAGCAGCATTTTATTGTAAAATGGTGCCGTACTATCCTCAGGAAAAGTGAAGCAAAGACCAAGTGGTAAAGTTTGGAGGAAAAAGATTTGCATTTAAAGAGCAGGGCGTGCGTGAGTGTGACCGGCCGGAGAGCAGCTGGGGCTTGACTTTGTGAAGAAGAGACACATCAACTGAGATCATCCATGGAGAATCAAGTACTGGAAGTTCCATATCACATGGCTCATGGCTATGGAGGAGGAGACGCGGCCTGCAGCTTCTACCCTGGAGGAGATCATGCGGCTGCTGCAATTAACCTCCCCAATCTATCGTGGTCTCTGCCAGCTTCATTTCATTCGACAAACCACCAAGACCAGGAGCACATCATGTGCCCTAGTTCCCTCCCTCCTTTCGCCCCTTCCCTCTACGGAGCCGGTGCCATGTACCCCAATCCGTCACCTGCGGGACTGACGGAGTTAGCCGGCGGTAGTGCGTTTATGGGGTTGAATCGTTTCCTACGAGGGACGGATCAAGGCTCAGCCTCCTCGTCTCTCTTCGGCACCATTCACGCCGAGCTGGGGAAGTTAACAGCGCAGGAAATCATGGATGCCAAGGCTTTGGCCGCCTCCAAGAACCACAGCGAGGCCGAGCGCCGCCGCCGCGAGCGCATCAACGGCCATCTTGCTAAGCTTCGCAGCATGCTCCCTAACACCACCAAGGTAATATATGTTAACCAAAAACATTTGATATCATATGCATCTTAATTAACTATTTGAGATTTAGGTGTCTTGAGCTATGCATATCAAATTTTGGATTAACATATGGTGTAAGACCAAAAAGAGGGATTACTAGTGCATGTCAGAGAATGTATGCGCCAATTCTAAGAAAGACAAACATGCGCACTCTTGTCAGAAAGAAACCAATATAAAGTTAAATAGAAAAGCCGCACTACGCAGCTGCAGCTTTATCTCCTTACCTAAGTTTGCCATTTCCTATACGAAATCGCAAGTGGAAACAAAAAACATGCACGCGCATGCCCTCTGCTTCGTTACAAATCTGCCTCCTAATACTACTCGATTATTTATTTCATCGATCATTTTGATTATTTGATTAATTAGACGGATAAAGCGTCGTTGCTGGCGGAGGTAATCCAGCACGTGAAGGAGCTGAAGCGGCAGACTTCGGAGATCGCAGAGGAGAGCCCACTCCCGACGGAGGCCGACGAGGTCGCCGTCGAATCCGCCTGCGACGAGGAGGGGAAGTTGGTGGTGAGAGCTTCGCTTTGCTGCGACGACCGCCCCGACCTTCTCCCGGACCTCATCGGCGCGTTCAAGGCGCTACGGCTCCGCGTCCTCAAGGCCGAGATCACCACCGTTGGCGGCCGCGTCAAGAACGTCCTCGTCGTCTCTCACGCTGCGGAGCAAGACAACGAGCCGGACGATGCTATTGGCGACGACGGAGATCACATTAAGCAGCAGCAGCTGATGGCCGCCGTCCAAGACGCGTTTAAGGCCGTGCTGGAGCAGGCGACGAAGCACGATCAGTCGCCCGGCGGAACGAAGCGACAGAGGACGGCCGGCTTATCGGCAGCAGGTATGATTGAGCACAGCTCCAATGTCTGACTACTGCTTAATTAACTCGACCGGTGGACATTCTCTGCAGGGCTTGCATGCACTGCATTCAGGGAGGTAGCTAAAATATAACATATATATGACATATATTACATATAGTTTAAGTTCTTAATCAATTACAGCGGTGTGATTTGGGTGTCTACGTACGTAGCTAAATTAACAAGGTTTGTGCGTGTTTGCTTGCAAATCGATGCGATGAGTTTTAGTCAATTTTATTTATGGGATTTGGAGTGAGGTAGGTCAGGTCAGGTCTGGTCTGGTAAATTTTTAAAACCAGGAATTGGCGGGGTGTGTTCTTGTACTTGCAAAAGTTTGGAATGTACGACAAATGGGCTTTTCTACATAGCGTCTTTGCATCTACTTTTTATGCTCATTAAAGTTCGTCTATTCCTAGGAATATTTTCATATGCATACATTTTCTTTTACATAGATAATGAAAGTTTTAAGTGATATATGCATGCTGTTTTATC
>JBAMHZ010441027.1:0-10122 GCA_037177395.1 Alpinia galanga | reverse complement strand
TCTGCGTCAGCTCGGGAATGAGGCTGGTCGACCGAGCTGGTCTGCGTTAGCTCGGGAAGGAGGCTGGTAGACCAAGCTGGTCTGGTGCTGCTTTCTTCTAATTTGACTCTCCTGGGATCTGGTTTTGTAGCCTAAGAAAGCTTTGTTGACTTTCTTTGACTCCTATTATTTTCCTCTCCCTTCCTGTTATACGCATCATATAAATGTAATTAATATGAAATGAAAATATAGTAGTATCAATAGCTTTCACAAACAATGACATTGTCACGCTCCGAGGGTGTCATCTCAGTACCCTACTCAGTGACAGTGTATAAATAAAGAAAAATAAAAATCATATGAACCTAAAGAACTCAGAGAATTTAATAAGGTATCTATATTTTCATTAAAATAGATTTTCCTACAAAGGCAAAATGATATAGACAGAAGATCGATAAAATAAAAATAAAATACATCGAAATAGAAATCAAATTGGAGAATCAGTAAGTCAATATCTTCGAGCGACTCTATGTACAGCAAAATTATTGAAATATCAAAAGGGTACTTGATCCTGCAAAGCTGGAGGTCAAGGAAAGCAAATATTAGCATAAATTGCTAAGTGAATAATAAAATGAGACGTACATGAATAAAATCTTATTTAAAAAGCCAAAAGAATTAGTAAATTATATTTTCTTCTTTCCTTTTTGTATTTTAAGTCTTTTGAGTTGTTTCAAGTTCTTATACATACATATATATATATACATATCATTTTTATTATTTTATCTTTGATATTCTGTATAAAGATATCACGATTTACTAATGCGGTTTACATATGACGATTGTAAATGTGATGTAAGACTATATTTTCTGAGCAATAAGGTTGTGATCATGGTTTGCTAATACGGTTGCATAAGTTGCTTGCAAAAATAATCAAGACCTTATAGTAGGTCATAAGGAGGACCAATTGAGAATTGACATGTGCATATTATATTTCATGAAATTCTCATGCTACACATCCACGTATAATCTATGTCATCAATGACATTGGTATTATGATTACTAATGGGTCATATTACCGATTATATATGAAGTAACTATGATCATTTTAGTTATATATCAATGAAATTGATGGATCAGGTTATTTTTTATTCAATACGTTATAATGAGCTCAACTAAAAAAATTCGTTCATATGTTACATACAGAATCATATGCAGCTCAAGTGAGAGATTGATTGTGGACTTACATGTTCTATTGTAACTGTTCAATTGTGTCGTATTGATTTAAACCCAATTAAGTGATCTACCTGATAGTTTGTAATTTTTGATTCAGGAGATGTGAGTTTAATGTGTAGAACTCTTAGTCTGTATCCATTATTAATAATGGATTGATAACGAATTCGGCCCGATATCTATATATATAGGGTGTGGTCCCTGTATGGATGAAATTCTGACAGACTCCTCGCTTCCTATCGGTGAGGAGTGAGGCGCTGTCATCCCATGATCCTACAGAAGATTATAATTTTTTTATATCTTTTCAATATGGGACTTTAATTGTTTTCTCAACAATCTTCCCTCAAACGAAGTATTACATTGGGCTCCCCTCAAGTCCATCAATCCTTGAAGAACTTTCTCTACTTGATGTTTGATTATCAATCTACTAGGTCTTCCTATCAACTGAACTTCGTGTTTGGTATTTGATTTTCTTGATTTGGACATGAAAATCTTTACTTTTTTTTGTTCGAAGCTCATAGCTTGATGTGGACTATTGACTCTTATAACAAATTATTGAATTGATAAAATTCATATATCTCCACAATAATATAATATTATTCACTTTGAACCTAAGTCCTTGTGATATTATTTTTAGATTATATATAAAAGGTCTCGTATTAATAAAAATATATTTTCATTTTATAACTTTGTGTTCTTTTATATATTATTTCAATGTCAAACTTAATCATTCTCCTAACAGCTTAGAACACCTTATTTGGCATGTCTTACAAAGAGAGGTTCCCTATAAAATTTGTGTTCGCCGTGACTAGCTCGTCCCAGCGAAGGCAAAGAGCCATCCGGCCCCATCTCATGGCACTGTACTCTGTTGACTACAGCATGGATCAAGCTGCGCCTAATCTGCAGACACTCCACAGTGTTCAGAAGCTAAGAGAAAGTGAAGTTCGTTCCATGTTCCACTCCATAGTCTTTAGTCGTTTGGTATCAGAATGATGCCTAAATTCAGCTTGAGTTGAGCCTTATGCTGATCGCCGCTCTTTTGATAGATTCAATGGCCCACGCAAACCACTCGTCAGTTAGAATCCAGTTCTATCTGACTTGATCTTTACCGAGAAACTTGAGCTTTGAGATTTCAGACAACAAGAGCGGTTACTGGCCAATTTGGTGTTTACGACATTAATTAGTAATGTATTGATGCACATTGGACAAGAAGCCGGCATAACAATGTTGCTTATCATGGCAATGGTGACCACTCTTCTTAGACCGCCACATTCTTCGTTGGAAAATGCTCTTTCTATCTATTTCCCTGAAAAAATGAGAAAATTTTGCCAACATATTCGAGCAGAAACTAAAGTTCAGCTTCTTCGGAGATCATCCGCATGCTCAGCACCGGAAGTGGTGTCGATATTTTCTGGATTATTCCCTGAGAAAATGTCAGTATTTTGAATTATCAGATGATCGTTAGGAATTAGGAAAAATAGGTAAGATATTCTGGTTTATGAGACAAAATTTCCCTTATGAATGAATGCTCGTGGAAGGACCGTGGGACAAAGTTTACTCAAGAAACATGCACACATTGATGGCATTATCATTTGTTTTAACTTGCAGTGGAATTTAAACTTGCAATAACAAGCGGAAAAGAACAGAGACAATCATGGTTGTGAAGATTAGGTTAAAATTGGCTGAATGTGGAATACCGCAGTCAATGGATGGAAGTAAAAGAGTGAAAAATTTGGCTGAAATCGAGGAATAACTTCAACAGTAACCATATCAGGGTTGTCTCTGAAAGGAATAAAACGTCAAATTTGCATTGGTATCATAATGTATTCACGATTATCAAAATGGCTGAGAACAATGTCGAGTACGAAAATAAATTTGATAGTATTTGCTACTGTCTTTCGATCCTGCTGTTGCAATTAATTAGGTCTACGATTGTCCATTTAGGAATGATTACCTGCATAATATTACCACGGATGAATTGTGACACTATAAAATGTATCGAAGGCATGATTCTGATGGCTATAGTAGCTACCACTTTCATCCCATATGCAACTCCCTTTCCTGCGATTACAGTTTCAACAAAGCCATTATATGCATGCTTAGAAGGTTAAGACCCGATTTTAAACATCTATAGAAAAATGCAAACATAATTAGTGTCAGAACTTTAGAGAGGAAGGTCAATAGAAGTGCAGGCGAACCAAGAGTTTTCAAAAGAAGTGAGTTCAGCAATACCAGAAATAAGGATGAAATTTCTGTGACTTTCAAAGATACTGAAACTAGAATTTAAGTGATTCTACATGAGGTGAAAGAGAAACAGACCAAAGACGCAGCTCCAAATAATGTTCAATTCCAATTCGTTGCTGGAATCCTTTTCGTTTTCTACTCGTCAATAAGCACGATATGGTTCGATAATTATAATTTACAGTATAGATCCATCTCGTGTTTGAAAGGTCTTCCTCATCATTCATATGCGCATATCTATCGTGTCGTCTAGGGACGCGTTAAATTCAATAAATTGTTTTGAAATTTTGTCTGAAAAGGGAAAAAAAATTTGTCATGTCAAATTTACAAAAGGGATGTAACCAGAGAGAGTGAGAGAGAGAGAGAGAGGCGTGATAAGACCGGCGGATGCGGAACACGCGTCGCATGATCGATGGTCACATCCTGTTTCTTGCTGTCCGCAGCGAAAGAGGCTGGAGCAAAACATTGTTTCCTGCCGGTCCGCGCACCGAAAGAGGCTCGGCACCGCGCGCCGGATGGGCGACGCGTCGTGACTGATGGGTCCCCACCGCAGCACGTGACGAAAATGAGTGCCCTTTCAATCATTCCCATCGAGACAGCATCCGCGTTCCCGGCCCGATCGAGGGCGATGCCACCTCGTGTCCCATGATTCGGTGCTCGCTGGTCCGTGACGCGTCCGTGACATAGGAACAGCATCCAGTTGGGTGTCGATGATTTCAGCCCTCACGTCACGGCTGCACGCGCTGAGTTGGGCCCATTGGTAATTAGTCACTGCCGGCCACGCACGTGGCCTTGAATGCCCATAGTACCCTTTTTTCATTAGGAAAAACAATAATAATAAAAAAAATGCGCTCCAGTTTGTGAATTGTTTAAAGAGTACTCATTTTTATGTAATATGAAATAAGAGACGAGCAGATAGATATACGAAACGAGAGGAAGTGGAACCGCAACTTTCCGTCGAATTCTCACGGCCACTTGGGAGGCGAACTACACGTGACAAAAGTCACGTCCTTCCGCTACCACCGCTCCACGACAAAAACTGCACCTTCAGGCGCGATGGGGACCGCCGCGCGCGCTAGCCGCGGCCTCCATGTGGCAAGCGCGGAAAGGCATGGACCTCCTGTGACCACGGCTCCTCAATCCCTGCCTTTCTCACGTGCCAATCGGCGCCGGGGCCCCACTCCATGACGGCTCGACGATTACCCGAGTTAGGTTCCGAAAGGCACCGCTGGGTTCCAGCACCGGACGAATAGCGATACGAGTTTGATTTCGGGCTTCGGTGAACAGGAAAAGTTAGCGTCCGTAGAGCTTCCTCTCTTCACATGCGCGACTTGGAGTGCCTTTTTTTTTTTTTTTTTGCTAAGGCGTGGAACCAACAAAGTCACCCGCCGTGAGCTGGCCACGTGATGGGGACGACACTCCAAATTTTTTAATCACGTGTCACCTTGCCTTCCACCAACAGGTTACCAACGCGTGTCGATATCGAAACCACGAGGGCCCTACCAGCCCACCGTAGACGCCTCTCCCTCCCAGGACATCGCACAAATCGCAGTATTAGTTAAACGAACAAAAGCGGGTTAATGATAGCTTACGGATCCCTAAGCGGATACCTCAAAAGAGAATGTCCACGGAGCCAACCAAAAGATGCTCCTTATTCGACGCCATCAACGGGATCACCTACCGCTCATAATTAATTATTCGTCTTTGGCTTTCCAATGCCAATGTGTCCATTGTTATCTCTATCATTATATATATATATATATATGAGTAAACGGTTTCTTGGAATCTTCATCTTTGCACGTGTCTCCGTTATCTTCTCAATTCATCTTTCCATTTTATTTATTTAAACAGAATGGAAAATTTTACTCGGATAAATAGATAACAAAAAAAATAGAAGATAAATATTATACATCGGAAGGGGTTGTATTTTTGTTTTAATAATCTTAAATTCATGTTAATGGATTAAAAAAATGATAACTCTTATTAACAGAATTTTTGATAATGATAAAGATATTAAAGTCGTGCAAAATTGATATTCTTGAACTACTGAGTATTTTTAATACTTTTTTATTAAAAATGTTGGATAACTTTATACCAAAATATTGATAAATCAATCGAAGAGTTAGACAATTAATGGGACTGATTAGACAGACAGAGAATATTTTTAAAAATCATATAAAAGCCAAAGCGAAATCAGAAAGTACAAAAGGAATTTCTTAATTAATTTTAGGTTAGCCGGACGGACGGTATATTTGTTTCTAAGAAACAGGCCCTCCCTCCGTGGCAACTATTTGCACGTGACTCGAAAGTTACTATCACCTGACGTTAGAAGGGTAGGCCTTGGGGTCGGACGGTACAATTGTCCAGTCTCGTCTTGCGGGAGATGTCAGACGTGCCATGCTCACGTCTCTTCCCTCTGCGCACCCGCACGCTCCTCTGGGCTCTGTCACCGTCCAGCAGCGGGGTTAGCACGCATGCGCTCTAATTACCAATTAACCAACCACCAACAAATTAAATGGTGCACAAACTTGGTTTATTATTTAAAGAGGTTTCGACCGGTGGAGATTCCCAGCAAAGAAATTGAGTGGCAACTGCGTCGTCCCCCCACGTCGCCAGCATGCTGCGCTGTCCGTCTCTAATCTAATCCTTTCCCAAATAAACTAAATTTTCATTAATATCTAATAATACTCGGGTTCGGGATTAGCGCCTATAATCATCTCTCACGTCAACGGCGAACAACAGTCAATCACCGTACTTCACGTGATTCCCGTTCCCACGTTCCCATCGGCGGATCTCACCCGTACGATCGATCTGATCGTCCGGCTTTGATCTTTTAAGGCCACAGGCAGAAGTTTGCAGGAGGGTAACCGCCGTTTTGTTCCCTCGAGACGGCGTTATCGGTGACGGAAAAGGCAGGCGTGGAAATGGATAAACAAAAGCGAGGGGGCGGAAAAGAAATAGAAGAGGGAAAAAGAAAGGGCAATGGTATATTAAAGCGAGGTGGCGTATTGAGCTCTCGGCGGAGCCTTGCTCGCTTCTCCTCGGCTACGGGAAACACTTCCATCCCTTTTCGCCCTCGATTTGCCTATCGAGATTTCGCAGGATCATTTGACTAGATCCTGTGTCGAATGTGCTCGAAATTTTGATTCTTCTCTTCTTTGCCCCTGGTTTCGATCGGAGATTTAGATAGTTCAGTTGCCTGGTGATTCATCTCTGAGGAGAAAAGTTTGGCAACAATTCGAAATTTGGTTTGCTTCTTCTTATGAGCTTTCAAGTTCTACTGTAATATAATTTGGGGAGGGAAAAGAAGATTGATGGAGCTCGAAGGTACAGATGGAAAGTTTATTTGCTGTTTAATTCTTTGTGTTTTACTGATAAATTGTGGTGATTCTTTGTGTTTTTATTTGATACTTTTTTTTTTCAGGAAAGAAAGTAACGCATGATTTCCTCTCGCTTTACTCCTCCGATCCGTCCTTCCCGTTTCCAGATCCTAGATCCTCCTCCCGAGGTATTTGCTGTCCTGCTTGATTTGTAAATTGACAGAATAAGAATCACACAAATTTAAATTCTACTTCTCTCTTCAACTTTCCCTTTAAAATCCCAATTCAATCATTCGAGGACGAAAACAATGAACGAAGGTCGGACTTTTGAAAGCTTCCCCTAATTATGTTTCAAAATCTTAGCTTGTTGATGATGCTTTATTTATTTTCCCAGGTTTCATTTTGAAGACTCAAGACTTCCTTCGGCCGCTCGAGAAGGAGGAAGGTTATGAAAATGACGTGACGGAGGTCCCGGCTGCCGTCAAAGCTGTGATTCTGGCGGAGGGCGTGCTCCCTGGCGGGGTGGGCGCGTACACGGTCAGTCATGTACCAGACGCCGCTGCGAGCGTCAAGGCTTCCGGCTCTGCGAGAGGTTTCCCGATCTTGTCGGAGGCCAAATCCGAACCTGATTACGGCAGTCGGAGCACCAGCACCAGCTACGGCTCTTTCGCGGGCGGCGCTTCTTACACCCCGTGGGATGAGAAAGACACTGTTTCAAGAGGTAATTATTATTAATCAAATTAAATATCGATGTTGCATATTTTGTAATGATAGGTGCATCAACTGTCATTTGTTTTCCAAATCAATTTCTTTACATGCCTAAAAATACAGTTGGTGAGTGATCAACAAAAACAAAAACTAGAGAAATTTAGGTCTTCATAAATTACCCTTTTTAATTTAGTGAAAATTACCCCTTTTTTTCCTTTCAAACTTTCTTACATCTCTGGTTTATACATATATATATATATATATATAGTAGAACAATTTTGGAAGTAATTTATTTTGGCTAAATAATAAATATTTCTCAAACTCTGTCTTAATAAGAATTTTTTAATAATAATTCTTGTTAAGAAAACCTATTAAGTTATTTTTTTATCAATCAAGATAACTTGTTTTAACCTTTTATCATAAGTTTTTTTAGTCTAAACTTGTTTTTTTTTCCCATTTTTTGATAATTACAGTTTACTAAAAAATGATTTGTCGATGTTTTTTTTTTTTGCAAAAACACTTTTATGTCTAAACACAATTGACGTTGGTTAAAAAGTAAAAATTATAATAAAATGTTTACTAGTTGTTTTTTCAAAAATATTTATTTATTTTTAGTTGAAAAATAACCGTTTTGAAATAATAAAAAAATATTTATGAGATGTTTTTTTTTAATGATCCATAATGTTTTTTTTATTCTGCTTCGACGCAATATTATTTCTCTATAGCTCTTAGTCTTGTATATCTACTCTTATATTTTGTAAAAAATGATATAGTTAGAATGATAAAATCTTTGGAAAGAAAATTGGTTTTATAATGCAGAAGAATATAAGTGAGAAGGAAGTTAATGAACGTGACTTTTTTTCTTTTAGGGAAATAAACATCATTCGTTTTCATATCTATTTTATTAGTTTCTGCTACTTTGTTTCGTTACTCTTTCTTATTTGTTAAACTACTGGTTTAATGTTTTGCTCAATTATTTTTAATCTTTTGTAAGAACGAAAGAATATTTAAACATTTTGTGAAATTATCCTTGCACATTTGTTCAAAATTATGCAAGTTATTACATAATCTGAAATTGCAACTCCTGAACTTTCAAAAGAATTTGATTCTTAAAAAAAAAAAAAAAACTTATTTGACACATGGAGCATTTATCTTGCTCAGGGCAGTGGCCGTCCTGCTTCACTACGGCACACGGCAGCTCTGGACCTAACTCTGTTGCCGGTGTCGGCGATGACATTGGAACTTCCGGAAGGTTTGTCATCTGATTTTGTTAATTCTTCCATTTGTAATTTGAAGATATTTACCTTGAGTCGTTGGCTCATCTTGTGACAGACACTATCCAGCTTGGGAGAGGAAGCAATTCATGGTGGTGTCTTCTTCTGTACCCATCCAGGGCTATAGTAGATTGAACAACGATAAAGAGTTTGGGAAGCGAGACCGCTCTTCGGCTCGTACAGGTGCCTCTTTTCTAAGCTTCATTTCCATTCCTTGATCTTATTTTTCTATTGGGTTTGGCTTGGAGCATAGTTCTCTGAACACTGTTTATTTGTTATTGTTGCAGATATGAATATCAAAGTAGAGGGAAATGCAAGCTGCAATGATCAAAGGCCAAATACACCACGGTCAAAGCATTCTGCCACAGAACAAAGAAGAAGATGCAAAATCAATGATATGCAAGCTAATCTGTCTCTTTCCTAGGCGAAACCAATGATTTTTAAGCATGATGCTGAGATAATTTTTGGAGACAAATTCAGAATTAGAAAAGGTGGTATGATAGTTAAAGTAAAGGCTATTGTTTATGTTGCATATACTGATAATTTGTGTTATACTTCTTTTTTTTGTTTTTTCTTTTTTGGCAATTCATGTGTTGTATTTCCTAGCACAATAACTAAGTAAACAATATTATGTTCATGTTAAATTCTTTATTTTTAATTGCAATTTAAATGTTGCCAGTGTAATTAAAAATTGAATTAATTGGCATTCTTGAAGTATTTATTTTACAAGGAAGAATAACCATTCATTATTTTTTATTTTATTAATTTATTTTTTTTAAAAAATATATATTTTAGAAATCAATTTCAGAAATCGATCTCTAAATTAAAAATTGATTTTGGAAGACAGTCTCTAAATTAGAGACTGATTTTGCTAATCGGTCTCTAATTTAGAGACCGATTTTAAAGTCGGTCTCTAAATTAGAGACCGATTTTGGTAAATCGGTCTCTAATTTAGAGACCGATTTCGGAAGTCGGTCTCTAAATTAGAGACCGATTTCGCTAATCGGTCTCTAATTTAGACATCGATTTCGCTAATCGGTCTCTAAATTAGAAACTGAAAATTAGAAACTGATTTCCGAAGTCGGTCTTTAAATTTAGAGACCGATTCCAAAGTCGGTTTCTAAATTAGAGACCGATGTAAAAGTCGGTATCTAATTGTTAGGAACCAAAAAATTAAAAACTGAAATATTCAATTTCTAAATTGGTTTCTAATTGATTTAGAAACCGAAAATCAGTTTCTAAAAGTGGTTTTTCTTGTAGTGCATAAGCAGGAAAATCATTTATGATCCAAAGAAGAGCAATTTTCATTATAAATATCTGATCAGTATGAACATTATATGTAGAAACACCCTCATCCCATAGTTGTTTCTGCT
>JBAMHZ010441007.1:0-10122 GCA_037177395.1 Alpinia galanga | reverse complement strand
TAAATGCTAGCAGTAGAAGCTTTCTATAAAAAAAAATTAATTTTCTAAATTCTGAGAGTTAAAAGTGAATTTCTCTCCTATTTAACAGGAGAGACTTAGATCGGATGATTATACTTGAACAGAAGGCAAAATGAACCAGATTTTCCATTTCTGATAAAGGAGCAGAGCTGTCTTATAATCCATAATTCTCAAGAACTAAACTGTCTGAGAAAACTTACCGCCTTGAGTTTCTGAGATACGATGCATGAAGGTTGATTGTTTGACACGTCCCACAATTTCACCTGTTTCATCGAATTAGTCATCAGCAGATATTTTCATATTACAAATGCGAAGGGAAAGAAAACTAGCCCATACCGTTTTATCTGTTGAACCCGTAGCAAGGAACTGCACAATGTTATTTCAACAGGTCAGTCTCAGTCAACCAAACTTAAAACTCTTTCATAAGCAAAGTCAAATCTAGAAGCATACATTTGGAGCTGCAGGATTTAAGGAGATTGAGGTAACAGGTTTATCATGAGCCTTAAGTGTGAAAGTTGACTTGGAACTGGAGCTGGAGTCTGACAAAGCCCGGATGTCAAAACCTTGGACGGTGCCATCGTTAAGACTCACCTGAAACACATCAGAGGGGCCACAACTCTTAGAATCTAGGACTAAAACAGCATTGTTTGAATCATTCCTCAAAATTTTGATTAAGATTCCATCATCTGTCCCAACGGTTTAAGAAGGCAGTTCAAGAGTAGTGATAGATACTACCCACAATGAAATCACAATGGAAATGGCTTGAAAGCAAAACCACCAACCCTTCAACTTCCAAAGTTTCAAAAGTCACCAGCCACAAGTAATTTATCATAAACTTACCACAAATGTGTGCTCTGAGTGTGGATTCCATGCTAAACTCTCAACATCAGATGTGACAGACCATTCATTGCAGACTTGTGAACTTGATCTCATATCCATCTGCAATTCATAGGAAATGAACAGTATTCATCAAGTTATAGTACATTAAGAGAGAGAGTTATAGTACCACGAGAGGAATTCCTTTTAACTGAAACTATTTTGCAGTTTACAAAGAGAAAATCAAAATCACATTGCCACAGAAAACCATGATGAAGCAAGGAGAGAAGCTCCATCAGAGAGGTACCAAGACATGAGTATTTAACCCCATACGGTTCAGTATTATTGTGATAATGCCCACTCTAATTTAGCATGTCTTTGACTATTAAAGAACAGCATCCAGCAAACCATGAAACTTTTTTGAAAAAAAAAGGTTAAAAGATCGAACTATCTGGCATTAAACATTCAAGAAGAAGAATTAAACCCCACAATCATCTGATCCACTAACTGAATACTTAGTGCTGACGTTTATTAGACAAAAGGACAACTGCTGTATTTATCCAGGAAATGTGCACAATTCACATGCTTGGAACTCTAATTCATCCGAAATATAATCAGCATCTGTTAATTGAAGCTCCCACGTCTTATTTACTTAGCTCAAGCCCAACAAAAGTTTATTAGAGGTTTAAGTCATAACAGAGCCATTAAGCAAAGCTAATCACAATAAGTCTGAAATACAAAAAACATCATAATTACTGACTCATAAGATTAACGACATGAAAAGTTAGATATAAAGATGAATTTCTTTTCCCCTCTTTTCATATGATAGCAAATCAGATAAAGCATGCACAATTATTAAATTGGAAAACTCTGCAGACACAAATTCAGCAGATATATGACTAGGTTTAGGTCTAGTGTCATCCTAGTGCATATGAATAATCCTGGAAACAAGTCAATTGTGTCATGACCTTCGACTTCCCTATGAAATTTTTGTTGAGTCTCCTTTAACTATTTGATATTTTCTGTTTCAAATAGTTAAAAATAGCATAAGCAGAGCTATCAAGTGGTTAAAACTCTTCTCTGTTTCAAATGAAGAAGGGGAAGTTTAAACAAGAGGAAAAGGTGGGAAAAAATCTAACGGCAATACTATTTCAGGCTTTATTTGCAGGATGCATGGATCATAGACAAGCTATTCCATTTGGTGAAAGATAATACAATATTCATTAGTTGACCCCAATCCTTCTAATAGGCAATAGCTTAACACTAAGCCTCTTTTAGTTGATGATTCATGCAAATTTATGTACCAAAAGCAATATTAAGATGAAAAACATTTGATCTTATGAGGAAGATTACTTATCCATTACCACAGCAACTGATGGATCAAAAGAACCACTGATAAGTATTTCAGGAGAATGCTGATTCCATGCAACTGCTTGGACCTGCAGCAACAGTGTAGTTATTAGCTTATTTTTTGGAAAATCTTAACAATCTTAGTTTTAAGTTATGAAGCAAAAAGAAGCATGAAATCATACAGCACCAAATACTTCCCCACAATGGCAAGCAAAAACAACAAAAAAAATAGATCCAATAATTTTATACTTGTATCTAACAGTGATGATTCCCCAAGAGAATTGATTAAATGCAATAAATTCAAGGGCAATGTGCATATAAGAAACTAATTGAATTTTATTTTAAAAAACAATCTCAATTTTCTGGGATGGATTTGAAACCAGATTAAAAATATTATCTTATTCTTTCACAATGTAAACTTAGTTACCTTGTCTTTATGATGCTCAACAGTTACAGCACATTTGCCAGTAACTACATCCCATATCTTCACAGTTTTGTCTGCACTTGCACTAGCTAGAACATTCCTGAGATTCAATGCACAAATCTTCTTGTAAGACCCACAAGCTTGTACAACACAATCAAATAACATTCTTAGGGACCGACACTCACCTCACTTCCTTGTTCCATGCAAGCCCAAGTACAGAGTCTCTATGGCTATTTTTTTTGTATTTGACCGAGGTCTACAGATTACAATCAACAAATGAAATAAACAACAGCATAAGATGCCACTACAGATATCATTTTATAGGACGGATGTGAAACATTAGCAGACAATCTATATAAGAGAATATTGAGATACATAAGCCGAAAATTTGCACAGGTATCTTCAAGTAACTGAAGAACAATGTTTATATAAATACCACAGCAATGAGTACAATTAGGGACCACTAATAGCCGTTTTGAACTTCCATAGAAGAAAAACAAAAAGCACAACAAGAGGGCAATAGACAACATATTACTCTAGACTAAATTATATACCATTTTGTTCTACATGACTATGAGAGTGAAGCAATTTGAAGCCTGAAATTATAGTATTACAATACAGTTCACTCCAGAGAAAGAACAGCGAACCTTTTTCCCTGTTTTCTTCTTTCTCGAGACACCCCCTAGAACCATAAGAGGTTGAACTTCATCAACCTGTCAAAATTAAATTAGGATGTGTAAAAATAGCTTATCAACATTATTCCAAACAAGCTAAAAAATGTATAAGGAGACTACTAATAGTAACACATAATACATACAAGATCAAGGTCCCATATCTCAATAGCAGGCTCCATGGAGCCAACAGCTATGAAATTGCCTACAGAAATCAACACAATGCAAAAGAAAAGACAAAATTATTCAACCAGCATAATTGGGAAAGCAAAATTTCAACATAGTAGTAAAGGAAACAGTTACCTTTATCATCACCTTTAGGGCTACAATCAAACCAAGCCGTGCAGAGGGGAAAAGCTGGAAGGATTATGTCACGATGAACATACATGTTTGAATCTCCATCCTCCGATTCTTCAAAAATCCAAACCTGCCAAATGAACCATTTTAGATAAGCTAATCACGCGAACCTTCAGTCTAAAATAAGCATCTTAAATATCTTTCCAATCTTAATACAAACTCACTTTCTGTTGTTATGAAGTAATCCTAATATGTGAAAGCATTCATACAATGCACCCATAAATATAATAAGAGATTTTTTTTATTGCCTCAAAAAAAAGCAAAAAACAAGAACATCCCCAAATAAGGCCATCAGTTTGCAGGACATCAATGGTGTGGATTTTAATAAGACTTTCTTGGTGGGTTTCATCTAAGAACCAACCATCTACCCATCTTATGGAAAGATCCAACTATTAAGCAACCTGAGCACTATCAATATCAAGACAGCTAGGGTAATAGCAATTCAGGCATGAGATATAGCTCATTCCTTCACTAATAAATATCAATGCCATCCATCTTAATTATTTATTTCTTAATAAAGTATCAAAATGGTTAAGAGGAGGGCAACAAACACAGCAAGAACTTAGTAACGATATTAAAAACAAGAAAGCAGACAGGTAATAAAAAAAATTCTGCATTGTGCAAAACATGCCTCAAGATGACTGACTTCATCTTCATTTCTTGCACAGACTATAACTGCATCAGTTGGTTTTATGGTCATATCTTCTATCTCATCATCGTTGTCATCGTCATCATCCTGGTCAATATATTAAGTGAAACCATTATTTGAATTCTCCTTTAGAATAAAACAAAGAAACATAGTTTTCAAGTTAAAATTGTTGGACTCACATCCTTGTTCTGCAGATAAGGGTCCATATCATTACTTGGATAGTAACTGTTACCTAGACCAGTACTAAATAGCTCGATTCCTGGCATATTAAAATGTATAAGTGGAAACAAAGCCCAATTCTCAAGTTTTGCTAAGATTATTGAAGATAATTTGGTACCATCATCCTCATCGTCATAGTGATCCATATCAAGTTCTCGAAGGCTATCAGCTATATCAGGGAAACAACTAGAACTTTTATCCCCTTTGTTTGACAAAGCTTTAGCTGCAGCCAATGCATGTGCTACCTCATCTTCTTCTATGGAAGCATCAACATCCATATTCTCACCTTCCTCTACATCACTGTCTCCACTGCACAATCATCATTACTACTGGATTAAGGCTTCCATTTACAAGGTGCATAATTAAATTATGTAGTAGTTTAAAAAGGAATAAAAAGTCAAGTTCCAAAAGACATTACCTTTTTTCCAATGCTCCTGTTCTCAAAATCTCCTCAATTTCTTCTTTGGAGGGTGGTTCAGCCACCACCGGTGAGATCCTAGAAGCTCCCTTTGGTACCCAACTAATTGCAGATATCATTTTATCGCCAAGATAGATGAGCAAGGCCAATGAGATCAGTTGACCAGTGACCTCAGGCCTTTGAACAGGTACCTAAGTTTGCTGTGAAGTAGAGATCGTCTAGATGGGTGGTAGAGGGGAGATAGCCACAGTGAGGAGAGGAAGGTCTTTGGTCACGAAGGAACGGAGGATGTCTAGCACACGTTCTACCTAGAAGTCCTACAAAATTTTAAAATTTATTAGATCATGCATTCAAATATAAGATTGGCTTGCAACTTTGTGATATATTTCATAATAATCCCTCCTCGAAATTCATATAATATAAATTACTTTTATTTAATTTTGCCCCAAAATTAAATAAAATGGTTTCATATTAAAATGATTAGATAATTTAACTCATTTGATCTTTGTCCAAAGCATATTAGTTAACATATTTAAAATATTAATCATTAACAAGTTAGTTAAAGAGCTATTTTGTTATAGTATATCTGCATTGCTCTTAATATTACTAACGACATTATAATAAAAAAAAACATGCAGAAATGAAAATTCAGGAAGATGCTATAATCACAATCACTAGGTAAGTACAAGTTGGACCAATTTTGCCATTTTACTGAGCAACTAAGTGGTGAAAACAATTATTCTGAGCAGCAGCAGTCTGTGATTGAGCAACCGTGTAATGCAAAATGAAATAAGTAAAACATATCCAGTCTAATCAACATTCACAACTATGATTAACTTTTTTTCCCCACTCACTGAGTTAGATCCAACTGCTTAATTTGGCTGTCGAAAACTCCAATTGATCAAATACAAAGATCACCTTTCACGAACTAAGACGTCTAATCAGTTAAGGAGATCACATGCTATAAGAAAATGGTGGTAAGAGTCTACCAAATTGGTTAGCTCGTTTCAAATCATATAGTTCCTCAATCTATGACCTACTTATTGTTCTGAGATTCACATAACATATAACTCACAAACCGCTAAATTGAGCGAGCCAAACTTAAACAATCTAGGGCATACCGCAGACAACCTATTGTAGCTAGATTCCTGCGACAAAGGATTTGAACGCAGACATAAGGAAATTTTCCACTGGGCGAGGAAGAAGCATGCGGCAGCAGCTGGCGCTACGAAGAGGAAGAGAAGAGGAGCAAAGGCTGTCAAAGATAAGGTCTGTGGGAGTAACGACGCTAGCTGTGGGCAACGACGTCGCTGGATCCACGTCACGAGAAACTATCCCTAGCGGAGCACAGCCGCGTGCGAGGCTACCGGCAGGCGGAGCGCGAGGAGGCTCTGAGGCACCGACCGGAAGAGGTCGAAGCCTGCCGGGCGATACTGTGGGGTGACGAGGTATAGAGAGAAGAGAGAGAGAGAGAGAGAGAGAGAGAGAGAGAGAGACGGGCGAGGTCGGCGCTTCCGATAGAAGTTGAAAGGAACATATAAGTACCTGTAGCTGGTGGCGGAGCTTAGCGGATTTGTGGCCTGGTGCGGCAATAGGAGAGAAGAAGAAGCCGAAATACCATTCGAGATATTGAGAGATCGACAATATCGCCGTAGTCGATAACAGGGTCGGCGATCGCCCCCGTCGGAAGATTACGTGCGCTGCGGCGGCGCGGAGAGAGAGAGCGGACGGGCGCTTCGGTTGGAGATCAGGGTTTAAGTTCATCGAGGAAAATTACACTTTCGCCCAAAACTTCGCCATAGATGATATACCACCATAAATTACGTATTCCCCCCTATCTTTTACAAAATCATACCGGTGTCCAATGTCAACGTCACAGCGAGACGGGATACAGAGAACCCAACGGGCCGTGTCCAGGCCCACCCACCTCAGCCCGAAATAAGAAAAACCGAAAAATATAATGCGAGTAAATTTTTGGATGGAAAATCGAAAAAATGAATTTATTATTCAAATTTATTAACTTTATAATTTTCTTATTTATTTTATTAGAAATATAACATTAGTTAATTGGGAAAATTATTCGCATAAATTGTATTTGGGTTGCTTGCTTCTAATGCATCCGCTAGATGATTATTGCGGATTGTTCTTCTTCAACACAACGACAACACTCGATGAACAATAGTCGGTGAGCTTTTCTTCAAGAATGCTCTTCGAAGTTCTTTCAGCAAATCTTTCGAATAGTTCGTCAAGGATGGCATCCCCGAAGTGATGGGCAACCAGGGATTCAATGGCGGCACGGAAACTGTTTGCGATCTTCTTCCCATCTCGTACAACGGCGTCGAGTTGTGACTTATCGTGATAAAACTCGAGCCGTTTGTAGCTTAGCAAGTGTGCTTGTTCGATATGGAATGAACTTTCACTGAGAATTATCGACTTCGCTTCCTCCAACAATGGCGCGTAGAAGGGAATATAGAAAGCATCCAATTTAGCTTCTGAAATGATCCCCTGAAAAATAAAAATTTAAATTTAATTTAACCGTGTCAATTCCATATATCGAAGCAAGTAGGGAATTGCAAATTGGAATAACCAAGGGTACTTATACTACCTCTTCGGCCATTGCACTAAGGGAATCCGCTAATAGTTCGGAAAGGTGGCTTAGCATGTCGACGTTTACATGATTTCTTCCGGGAAATATTAACAATGCTCCTCCTCCTACACATAATTCTTCGAAACGAGATTTGAGAAATATAGAGAAATCTCTTCGGAATTGTTTTTGATATGCTTTTACTATCCAAGGAGGGCTCGTCCTTGTGATGCCAATATATTTTTTGCTTCGTGAAATGGCTTGTGTCTTCTCGAGTTCTTTAGGAACCTAGAAATTCTTCTTCTTTTTTTATATCAACAGGTAAAAATAAAAAGGTCAATCTATTTCGACAAAAGAATAAAATTAGCTAACCTGAGATAGCCAATGGAGACTAGTGGAAGAGTGAAAGAAATGAATGGTCGAAGAAGGAAACAGTCTTTGATGGAACGACCCTGAAACAGCTGAGACATAATACGGTATAAGTAAGTTTCCCCTTTCTTCCTTCAAATTCTTTTTGAACTCTTCCAACGATCGAAAAACACTGTTGAAATCATTCGATGGTAAGTCGTTCAAGATTAATTGGATTTGTAGAAGTGTTTTCTCCTTCTCCTCGGACTGTTTATGCAATTTATTGATAGTGTCGAGAAGTTGAGAGAGCACTAAAAAGGTGTTGGGGCCTGAAGAACAACCGAGGTCGACGATAGTAATTCTCTCTAGGGGCATCAGTGTCTTGTACATTTGCTCTATGGCCGTCACCAACATGGATTTTGTCATAATAATTGTTTTTCTCTGAACGTACATAAATCAATATATTAAGATATACCAAAATAAGATTGAGATAAAGTTAAAATATCAAAACAAAACTAACTTGAGACAAAGAATTAGCAGCATAGCTATATTTTCCATCCCCTCCAACCATTCCAAGAACTGTACTACGTTCAACCTCTCCTCGGGTGGTCTCCATGCTTCTAGCTCTATGAAGAAGATACAAGCAATATTTACAATGAATATATGACATGCATGAGTTCTAAGCCATGTTTTAACTCTTGGAAAAGAAGAGAAGAAGATAATATTAGATACCAATCTATGTACGTCGCCACCAACTGAGACCAATCAACTCTTTGCCTTGACACAAGCATTTATAAAGACAAGCAAGCGGTAATTAAGAAACTCTTATAATATATATGTTAGGAAAGCGATGTAAATCTAATCTCGTGGAATTGATTGTATAGTTTGCCGAATAAGAGGAACGAGTTCAATTCTAGGATTGTAGTCGAATTGAATTGCCCATTCTATGCATGGAATTGGAGGAGAAAAGGTGGGATTGACATGCAAATGATATATTATTTCCATCAGAAGGTTGGAAATTGAGAAATTAGTTTAATAATAATATTAATAAAAGAAATGACGCGCGGTCACTCTTTAGTTCATTTTCACTAGGATATCACGGAAGAATGGATTTAAGCGGCTGCAACAGTAAATCTAAAGAAACTATCAAAGTTAACATATGTCAGATGACCGTTGACATTACTAGCGATGACCTTTTGATGCTTAAGTCAATATTCGACAAAGAAATACTAGTAGTAAGCACAAGATAATAGAATAAAATTGCGAGAGCTAGCGAGACAGAGTCAAAGCTCCTTCTTCAGATGTACTTCTTCTCCATATATAGAGTTTGATGATGGAAATAATCCTCAATGCTCTTTTGATAACGGTCTGTGTCGGTTAGTTAAAGGATAGAAATTGTCAGAAATCTCCACGTTGCTAACGATAGTTATGATGGGAAAGGTTATTAGGGGACCAGAGGTGTCTGTGATTGGAGAAAGCATCTTTTGAAGAGCCCCCTCGCCCTCATCTTCACATATCTAGTTCATTGAGTCGGCTCCTAGAATTTTTTAAGTGAACTCCATTCTTTCCGGGTCGCTGCGCTCCCAGTCACTTCTAGTCTCCAGGTCATTAGACCCAGAGTCCCTTCTTGCCCTCCCAGGTCGCTAGCTCCCGAGTCACTTTTTGATGACCTCCTAGGTCGCTAAGCCTTTGGTCACTTCTTGACCTTCCGAGTTGCTAAGCACCGGGTTGCTTTTTGACCTTTCGGACCACTAAGCCCCGGGTCATTTCTTGTCTTCTGAGTCACTGCACTCCTGGGTCACTTCTAGGGCTCCCATTTCTTTTTAGATTTGGCCCCGACAGTATTTCTAGTGGTGTCATTAGTAACCCCCTAAATAGTCAGACGATTCACTATGATGAGTCTGATTTTAGCTTTACTACTTCGTCGCCTTGAATTGGATCATATCTCTGCTCTCTGTTCATTTATTTGAGGATATCATACTTATCAATAATGTCGAATTGTCTCGACTGAATAGGATGAATGCTGGCTTGAGGGCTTATGAAGAGTTGTCTCAACTGAATAGGATAAAGACCGACTCGAGGGTTATGAACTGCCTCGGATAAATAAGAATATGATTAGCTCAAGGTTTTATGAATTGCTTCGGCTAAATAGGATGCGAGAGCTTACGAATAGCCTCGGTTGAACAGAATGCGATGACTTATGAATTGTCTCGAGTGAAGAAGATACGAGGGCTTAAAAACTACCTCGGCTAAGTAGAATGTGAGGAC
>JBAMHZ010440968.1:0-10129 GCA_037177395.1 Alpinia galanga | reverse complement strand
TATTCCAGATATATATATATATATATACACACACACACGTGTAAGAGAGAGAGAGAGAGAGAGAGAGAGAGAGAGAGAGCAGAACAGGGCAGAAGGAGATGAACCATCGGTTCAGGTAAAATACAACGGGCAAGCTCATCATCGCCTTAGTCGACAACGGAGGAGAGACAGAGAAATCTGAAGATACAGCAACGAACGAACTGCAAGACAGTAAACCCAAAAACCAGCGAAAATCGGGAAAAGAACTCGTAAAAACACAAACTCGGAGCAAGTTGAAGTACGATCCACATAAGAAAAGGTTAGTAAACACCAGATCTATGATCCGAGTTGAAGTAGAGACGAGGTTGCGGGTCGAGAAGGGCTCAGATTCTACTTTTCTCCCCCGCTTGTCCCACCCCGATCCGATCGGAAGAGTTAGTCACAGCCGCAGCGGTTGCCACGCCGAACAGATCCGCCGAGATCCTATGATCGGAAGTTGGTGCTTCCAAGGGAGGAGATCGTCGATGATCGTTCAAGTCCGTCCGTCGCTGTGCACCACCATTCTTCACCGCCTCAAGCATAGAGAGAGAGAGAGAAGCCACCATTCTTCCTTCGGGTTCTCGATCTTATCCATTCCAAATCGGGCCGCATTGATGGAATAATTGGGCCGAAGCCCAAATGCAAGCAAGCATATGCTCGAGTCCGATAAATTAAACACAAGATCACCTTCCACCAGATAAAATTATAAATTTAAATTTACGCGTTGGGGAAAAAAAATTCAAATAAAATACTTAGAAAATTTAGTGAAGTTCATTTATTAAGAAATTTAATGATTAATGAAGAAGGTTCCCTAGTATTGACCTTCCACCAAATTCGGCTTGTCGTTCCCACGAACACCAACAACTACATGGGGAAGCTCGTTCCCATCAAACCCTAACCCTACCCCTAATTCCTCCCCCACATCTTCGTCGATCTTGATCGGATCTCGCGGATCCTCCTCCTCCTCCTCCTCCCTCATGGATTCTTCCCCAATCCTATTCTTCCTGCTCTTCCTCCTCGCCGGCGCTGCTGCCTCTTCCGCCGACGAATGCGGAGCCCGCAACATCACGCTCGCCGGCTTCGAGGCCGACCTCGCCATGGTGCAGCACCAGGTCCGCGGCGTCGTCCGGATCGTCGACGCCTGCTCCTTCTCCGTCCGCGGCTTCGACATGCTCGCCGGCTCCGGCCTGGTCCGGTGGTGGGGCGCCGCTGGGGACGACTTCGTTAATCTCACGCTCGGGTCTCCGATCTCCGACATGTACCTCAACCGCACCTACCGCAACGAGTCGCTCACCGTCAGGTTGTCCAGCAACGTCTCCTGGAATCGGATCGCGGTCCTCGCCATCTGGGATGAATCCACCGCCTCGGATTTCGGCCATGTCGCCCTTGTGAACGTCGCCGAGAATGAAACCGACTCCGACGTGGCCCCGAGCCCGGGCCTTTCCCCAGCCCCTGCGCCAGCTCCTGGTTCTCCCGTCGAGATGATGAAGAACAACAGCCAGATCCACAGTCAGCCGACCATGTTCGACAACTGCCTAACGTTATCCCCCAGATTTAGACTTCGGTGGACGCTGTACCCTGAATCGGACTCTGTCGAGATCGGTCTAGAAGCAGCTGTTGGCTCGGAATACTATATGAGCTTTGGGTGGGCTAAGCCTAGTTCGCCGTCGCATATGCTCAATGCAGATGTTACGGTCACTGGATTTACTGAAGAAGGTATGCCCTTTGCTGAAGATTACTATATTACACAATTTAGCGAGTGCCTTCTTAGCAAGGATGGCAAGGTTGAAGGTGTTTGCCCGGATACAATCTATGAAGGATCGGATCCAGTTGGACTTGTTAACAATACTGAGTTGATTTACGGTCACCGGAGAGATGGGGTGGCCTTTGTCCGGTACAAGCGTCCCATAGCCTCTGTAGATGAAAAGTATGATGTGCCGGTGAATATCACAGGGAACATGACTGTGATTTGGGCGTTAGGTCTGTTGAGGCCACCGGATTCCCTCAGGCCTTACTATCTTCCTCAGAATCATGGTGGGCCACAAGAAACAGCTTACAATTATCTCCTACTGAATTTATCTGAGGAGGTGGACGATTGCTTGGGACCTCTGGATGCTGAAGATAAGGAGGATCAAGATCTTATCATCGCCGATGCAAAAACACCACTTGTTGTTATGTCGGGGCCAGCATTGCATTACCCGAATCCTCCAAATCCTTCAAAAGTGCTTTATATCAACAAGAAGGAAGCTCCATTGCTGAGAGTAAAAAGGGGTGTGCCAGTTACTTTCTCAATCCAAGCCGGCCATGATGTGGCGCTTTACATCACTTCCAATCCCATTGGTGGTAATGCAACACTGCATAATATGACTGAGGTTATCTATGCCGGTGGATCTCAGTTTGAGGGTGTCCCAGCCAGTCCAACAGAGTTGAAATGGGCACCTGATCGAAATACACCAGATCAAGTTTACTACCACTCCTTGTTTGAGCAGAAAATGGGCTGGAAAGTTCAGGTAGTTGATGGTGGTATTTCAGACATGTATAATAACAATGTTTTATTAGATGATCAACAGGTTTCCTTTTTCTGGACTTTATCTAAAGGCTCAATATCTGTCGCTGCTCGTGGTGAGAAGAAAAGTGGATATGTTGCCATTGGATTTGGAAGTGGAATGATGAACAGCTACGTGTATGTTGGTTGGGTTGATTCTAATGGATCAGGCCATGTAAACACTTATTGGATTGATGGAAAAAATGCAATGGGTGTGCACCCAACGTCTGAAAATTTGACCTTTGTTAGGTGCATTCAAGAAAATGGAATAATAACATTTGAGTTCACTCGTCCTCTGTCTCCTTCATGTAATGGAAAGATAGAGTGCAAGAATATCATTGATCCAACTACTCCTTTAAAAGTTATTTGGGCCATGGGTGCCCATTGGTCAGAGGATAATCTAAGTGAAAAGAATATGCATTCTGCTACAAGCAATCGGCCTGTCAGAGTTCTTTTGTTGAGAGGGTCTGCTGAGGCAGAGCAAGATCTGCGCCCTGTTTTGGCTGTTCATGGCTTCATGATGTTTGTGGCTTGGGGCCTACTGCTTCCTGGGGGAATATTGGCTGCGAGGTATTTGAAGCACATAAAGGGTGATGGCTGGTACCAGTTACATGTCTATTTGCAGTACTCAGGAATCGTTATTATGTTACTTGGTCTTCTTTTTGCAGCTGCTGAGCTTCGTGGTTTTTATTTAAGTATAGTGCATGTGAAATTTGGTGTAGCTGCGATCGTCTTGGCATGCGTGCAGCCGATAAATGCATATCTACGCCCCCAAAAACCAGCAGATGGAGAGATAGTGTCTTCCAAAAGGATAATTTGGGAATATTTTCATGTTATCACAGGGAGGTCTGCTGTTCTAGTTGGAGTTGCTGCACTAATCAGTGGAATGAAGCATTTGGCACATCGATACGGCAGTGAGGATGTTCAAGGTCTTACTTGGGCATTAATATTATGGGTTTTGGCACTTACACTTTTAGTTATGTACTTGGAGTACTCCAAGGTTAGGCAAAGACAAAATGATAGGAGCTCTTTAAGAGGTGAGTGGGTGCTGGGAAACAGTGACGAAGATGATTCGGTAGATTTATTGCATCGTGACAGAACTGCTCCTAAATCAGAGCCCCAATCATCGTTAACAATGGAAGTGCAACTTGAACCTCTTAGCAGATAGAATGCAATTTCATACACAAAATACTTCAGCCATGATTTTTAATGTATAGAGAAGAGGGAGCCATGGTAATTTTTACGTTTGCCTGAGATGATTCATTTTATGTAAAGACATCTTGCCACAGCTTACCGAACAGGTTAGAAATGATTATTTACTTTTCCTTGTATTGCTGTTATTATGTATGCAATGTGAGATTGATTCATGCTTTTTATACAAATTTTGAAAGGATACCTGCACCTGAGCTAAATGTCTTTTTTGCTCTACGACAACTTCTCTGAATTGACCTGTCTAATCATTTGGTTTATAGATTTCAAATGCTCTCGTGAAAGTTTGTCTATATTTTGTGACTATTGCTGAAATGCGGGTGAAGTTGTTGAGGTTTTTCCTTCACTACAACAAATACTATATGTTTTTTTTTTAAATTATTATCTAGCTTTAATTCTCATCCCATTTGTTGGGAACTGTAGGTGACCAACTCAATTTGGAAACTGATGAACTTAAGATCAAATTTGATCCTTTTGTACTGTTGCCTCTCGTAATAATAAGACAGATTCTACAGTGCTGAAAAAGGTGGTTGGTTAATTGTTGATCAAGGTTTTAATTGTGTTCCATTTACTTCCGTTGAAAAGGCAGAAATTTGTTGTACACAGTCTACATTGAGATTTGATTCTGTGACCACAAGACACTCCTTCCATTTACTTCAACTGATGATCATAAAATAGATACTGAAAGACTGTTCTCATACTCCATCTACGTATGCTCACAAGCTTGTGTTATATTGTACTGAAGAAATTAAAATCATTCAAAGTAAAAGAAAAGAAACAGATGGAATAAATTGTAATACTTTATTTATTTCTATTTTATTATTGCTATTCTTTGTTTACTCGGATGAAGTGCTCTGTTGTGAATTGAAATGGATAAAAGAAAGTTCAGTTTGTTTTCTTCATGTGATCTGATCCGCAGTTCATATTTAAAATCTAGTATACAGAAACTTATTCCATACAAATTCACAGGAAATAAAAATAAATGGTTGAACTAAAGGCGGCATGATTGGAAGGAATATTTGATAGCTTTCTCCTTGGAAGTTTTGAAAGGGAAATGACAGCACATTTTTCTCAACAAACCAAAGCCTATTTGATCTCTGCAACAGTACGATATCAAAACAAACATGACCTAGAACTTTATTTACAAATAACCAAACGAAAGCAGTAGTATGAATGGTGTACATTGACTCAGAGCGACGAATAGCTAGCAAATGCTCAATTCATCCATACCTATCGATAATTCTAAATCTATTTCTCCCACGGTTTCCACACTGTCATTAGTCTTCTCTTCCACCTTGCCGTTTATCTTTATTGTACCCTCATCAGTTTTATCAATGCTCCGCGACACAGCTGCTATGCATTCCTCGAAGCGAAAGCAGCTGACAACATGATCATTTGTCAACCCCACAGCCTGCATGAAGGAGTATATGACTGTTGGGCTCACACTTCGCAAGCCCCTTCTAACCAGGTCTTTGCTGATCACATCTGCTTTAGAAGTCTTGACAGGAACCTGTCGCTGGTAGCGAAATTTGTTGACAATGGGTTTGTAGTTCACAAAACTCCAACAGTATCGATCGAAGGATCCAAACTCATTTATTATCTGTAGCAATGGTATGGAACAACCATGAGAGAAGTGATTAGGCAAGTCAGATCATGAATCAGATTATTAGTAGTTTAATCCAGCAAAAATGATCCTGAGAAATCATAAACCCAGATGCAGTTCATGAACCTCAACTCTCTTAACTGAAAATGCAACAACTAGAAAGATGAATATCTATTTTGTGACTACTACAATATTTACAGTGTCAAAGACAAGTGAATAGATCTACCTTGAGTATCTGGCGGGCGTTCTCAATAGTAGCTCTCAGCTTTGGCTCCGACAAAAGTGAGCTCGCAGAACTTCCAGGCACTATAAATTTCTTTTCATTTAGTTTGGCGACTGCAACAGGATCAAAGTTCAGAAAAACTTCCCTGAAAAAAAGTGCGCCCGTGAGTTGGTGAATTAATGAAGTAGATTCAAATCATTTAATTTTAGTACCTAAATATGTGCCTTTTGGTGAGGATAACAGGCCATGTGAGCTCAGCTAATGCACCAGATAGAACAAGAAGTTCAAATAATTTCCTGTGGTGTGTCCCAAGCACCAAATACAAAGAGAAATTGGTTAACAAGTACTTAAAACACGGTAAAGTTTCAAGGTATCTCGATCATTAACATAGAGAAAAGGTTGCATACTTATCATCATGGACTGGAATTCCCCACTCTTCATCATGGAAAGAAGCATAACACGGGTCTGGTGTACAAAGATATAGGTTTAGCTTTACTCCACAAACGCATAAAGAGAAATTCAAGATGAAGTTTTACTGAACAAGAATGATGATGATGATGATTATAACAAAGAAACAAGCGACCCTAGTTACTATTAGGAATAAATTCCTATTGGTATGGCGAAGAGTCATGCAATCAGCTGGAAAAGACAAATCATTTTTAAGTGGAGAGACTTGGACGAAGGCAGTTAAATAGAGTTCATCCAGGAGGTAAAAGCAATATTAAAAAAACTAACCTTGATGGTTAAAAAAATGGAGGAAAAGAATAAAAATGCACTGGTGCGAACCATACGGAAAAGGAAAGCGAAGGGTGTAACTGTATTGCCTATTTCCAAACATGAAATGTGGCTTCAATTATTAGTATGTCTTGGCAAATGAGAACTAATTCAATATACACTATCATTTCAATAATCAAGTACGCCTAGAGGCTCCATATGCATGAATTTAAATTTTCTTTGGTGAATAAACATACATTTTTTTCCCCTCTCAACCTGGTATTAGTATCTCTGTAAGGATAGTGATATTTATAGCAATCCCCTTAGCAAGAGGCTGCAGTTTTTAAAATCTTCTTGAGAATTCTCACACTTGCAGTTTATGTCTAAAATCTTCTCAAGAAAGATTAAAAAATCCCACTTGTAGGCCAAACTTTCACACTTGCAGAAATCTTATTGGTGTGTAAGATTAGATCCTTGGACAGGTATCCTATTGCTTCTTGTGAAGGGATGAATAAGTGGATTATATTAAGGGGTGACACATTAAAAGCATCATAGGCCATGGAGTAAAACTGAAGTCGTTGAACCAATTTGTATACTTGAGTTAGCATTGTTAATTTGTCACATATGCTTTATATTGCTTCAGCTATTATGATTATATTTGTCACATATACACTTACTACTAATCTAATTTGAGTTTTCTATGCACCCTTCTCCCAGGTTGGCCATTTCAATCCAACAATGATAACCTTTTCTAGATAAACCATAACCATATTCACTGTATCATAGTTAACTTCCTCACAAAAGATAGATGTGTCAGATCATATTTCATTAGAATTTCAGGGTAGCAAATGGCAAATGATCACCATTGCAAAGACATTCTCTTTTCAGAACATTACAAAAGGAATATACTCAATGAGAAATCATTTTCTCTTGTTACAGATAAATACCATATCACAATAAGCCTACACCAATGAACATTATTTCTCGATATAGATGGGCTTTTTTTTTTCCTCTATGAAGAAACACATTACATTGAACAACTGGAATTCATCTGGGGTGGTCTAATTCAGCTAAGACTCTTAACCAGATGCAATAAGGAACCATATGGCCCACGAATATTACACGAGTCCAAGGAGCCTTATGTATCACACAGTTAAAGTAAAAATGTCAAATCAGTCACTTGATAGAATAGCCAATAATGGGTGCAAGAAGTGTACAAAGCCAAGAATATTAAACAGATCAAATAAGCCGTGTAAATAACAACTACAATTAAATATGTCCAATCAAGCACAAGAAGAGAAGTAGCAAACTTAAGGTGCAACTAAAAGTAAATATGTCCAGTCCAATCAAGCACATGAAAAAGAAGCAGCCAATTATAGGTGCAATGTGAATGGATAATCCTACAGCTCTCGACAAGTGGTACACAGGGTGTAAGGCACAAATCTCAAAGATAAAGAGAAAAAGAGAAAAGAAATATATGTCACTCTGTGAATGATATATTGGGTCACGGAAATGGTAGAAATACAGATAAGTGAAGATAATCAACTACATCAAATAAAGTCACTGGATCAAAAGACCAGAAGTGGATATACAGTAATGTAGCCATAAGGGCTACTCTAAGAAGATACTGGCTACTGCAACAAATAGAGGACTTTGAGCAAGGGAATAAAAGGGATATTTAAATATCACAAAATTCTGAAGACTGCATGGCAAAATTTATTTCTAACAACTGGACATAAAATTTCAGAACCCAATGATAACATGCACAAAAGATATAGAGATTCAGAAGATGGCAAAGCTTCTTGCTTAGATTTAACAGAAGAAAAAAAAAGACAATCTTAAACCAAAACAAATAGATAGACTAAATCAGGGAACTAGTCAGTTAGAGGAGAAGGAAAACCATGTGTGCAATAATCTCAAAACGAAAAATAAATAAACAAAACTCGCCTGTATTAGATGTGACCCAAGCGCATTTCCTCTTTCCTTGCACAAGTTCAGCCGCGGGAATGCTGGCATCATCTGAGACATTGTTATCCAACTTGGCTCCAACCTTGCCTATCCTCGCAGTGCTCTGCCTCCTCTTACTTGTCGAGTTCACCCTACTAATCCTTCCTGTGGAGGCGCGGCTGCAAAACGAATCTGTGGATGCATCAGAGGAACAGGAAGCATTCAGTGACAGGTTTGACTGCAGCAGCATCTCGTGCCTCCTCAGAACAGACGGAGCGCTTAAACAAGACCCAGAATGCGCCATATCTTCTGCGGGACTGGGAGCCTTCTTCGGCTCATCAACTGCTGTAGTTTCGGTGCTGTCAGTTTTATTCAAAGGCTTCGAAGCTGGTTTCCTAGAAGTTGTCAATGACCTAGCCTTGTTGCCGCCAGGCACAAGGACCGGCCTTGCTTCAGAGTCAGCTACATTGAAAGAGCGAACCTGAGGCGCTCCTGACATCTTAAAATCCAACCTTTTCACAGATCTCAGCACCGTCCACCGAAACTTACCCAAATCTCCAATACTAAAGGATCAAATCAAAATAGGAGAAATTCAGGACAGTATCAAGCGAAATCAAACGCCTCAAGCACTAACAGGAGCAATTCCCTGAACGAGCCTCAAAAATTACCTTTTCAATCCACAACTCCCACAGTAACGCGAAACCCGAACTGACCTAGGGTTTCGAGGGCATCCAATTCCAACCTACCGCCAAATCGCTCCACCAAACTGAACACACGATGCAACATTGTTCTCACCAGAAAGATTAATACCACAAGGCGAGTCTTCCACGACTTCTCCTAAGAAGGAACTGAGCGTGAGCTCCCCGAACCCCAAAATCGTCACGAAAAGACGAAGGGGAAGCTCGCAAAGCACTTACAAGGAAGCTGATCGAGGAGAGGCTCCGACGAAGAACGCAAGCCCGCCGATCCAGCGACTAGCCGAGGGCGAAGCCGGCGAACGGAGTGGGGGAAACGGGGAATGGGCGTTTCCACTGAAGGAGGACGAAGGCAGTGTGCCAACGGAGAAGCGACCGAGGAGCGTCCCGTGCGTTATATAAAGAAGCCTGGTGGATGCCGGTCGAAGTAGATTGCGACCGGATGTAGCCCGTAGCACTTGCACGTGGCTCTACTTTACATCTCCTTTCTTTTGCATTAATACATGAATTTAAATATATTTCTTTCAAATCTAATAATTTTTTTTTATGAGAGGATAAAAATATAGTGATTATTACTATATTCAAATTGAATATATAAATTAAAAGTACGTCCAAATTTTAAACATTATAGATTTATAAGTGAGTTTTGATCAACAATAACTTTAGAAATCTCAAAATTAATTCAAACTTAAATTATTATACTCATAAGAGCCTTCTAAATATAATCATGCTCTCACACTTGAATTTCATATCTTAAATTGAAAGTTGTAATTTTTTTTAAAATCTTCATAGTTTTAAGACAATTTAGTATAAACTTATTAATGGGCCTGGATGTGTCATATAATACTTGTATGAAATTTGGAGTTCACTGATAGAATATAGTTGATTGGAGTTCACTGATAGAATATAGGACGTTTGTGACAACTCTACAAATGGAGCGAAGGAAGGGTATAATAAGAATTAAATATATATTTTGATAAATATGAAATTTGGATGCCTAGTTTGTCTATTAAAAAAAATTAACTATCGGTGCAATCGGTTCATGTCACGATTGAGCATATTCGAGTTGAGTTTATTTGATAACTTGTATTTGACAATATGATTTGACCATATGTGTCATGAGGAGATTGTTGAAGAAGTCTAAGTATGAAGATTTGACATAGAAAATCAAAGTG